>JAXBDA010002923.1:0-38432 GCA_036023075.1 Gaultheria prostrata | reverse complement strand
CCCCCCCGTAACACCGACTCAAATTACACAAACTAGCCTGATATGATCTATTTTTTGGTGCTACAAAAAGATGAACTAAAAACACCACAAGACATGCCTTTAAATTCGGTAAACGAACTCTTAAAACTCACATTCAGAAAAATTCCCTCAGAAACGAAACAAAACTAATCGTATTGAGTACTATCTCAAATCTGCATCAGAAACTAAAATCATGGTCCGATAATCCACATTTTGAGTAAAGTTACTGAATGGGCCGTCGAAAAACATGAGATCCCAATCACATCATAACAATTTGTTTCATTCCATAAGCAAAATCAAACAAACAGAACGTAAACAGCAAATCGCAAACTCAATTAACTCATTCATGCATAAATGTCTGTATCTACACATGTACACACACTGACACCTTAATCCACACGGATATACATGGAGAGAGAGAGAGAGAGAGAGAGAGAGAGAGAGAGATCAACGGGGGCTATGACGTGCTTGACAAAAGCCGAAGCGCACTGATTCTCGTTTATCTCGAGCTTGTGGTGCCTCCTTATGTACTCATGAACCTCCATTATTTTCTCTCCACTAAACAAAATCACCACAATTCTCTCGAATCCAATTCAAACGACAACCAGAGATCTAGCCGCTTCAAATCCACGCCTTCTCTCTCCCTCTCTCTACGCTGTGAGTCTGATTATGCTGATAGTACTTGAAATGTTGCTATGTCTCCATTGGCAATGAGAGCAAAGAATTTTCCCATTACAGTTTCCATTTCGATCTTCCAAAGATTCAAGTTGTATTCTATAAAGCTTCATTTAGCCAACTTTCAAAGGCCTGCTACTTCTTCAGTACCATCTGTACAGACTCATCAATGTCAATAAGGCGACCGGCCAAATCATCCCAGCTCTCTTTCCTCCTCTCCGATGACACGAATGGTAATTCTCTACATAAACTGCTGGCATTCCCCCTTTCTCGTTTATTTCATCAAGGTTCCACATGAAGAAGGTGAGTAAGATTCCGGTACATCAAGTGCTACAGCCCTCTGTAAGGCTGCCTTGTACTCCTCACTATGTCCTCTAGCGAGAGAGAGCTGTCCATCCTCTGCTGCGCTGGAATCTCCATAATCCGTTCCATGTCCATCAATAACTAAATCCAATGGAAATCATGACAACAGGCCACGAAGGACAAAAATACAAAATCAATAGTTTGTGGGCAAAGAAATAAAGAAAACAAACGGGAAAATCCACGACTATCTGAACATGACAATCTACTAGTTCACAACTAGAAGAGACAAGGCAAATCTATTAAGTGCATATATAGGAGGGAAAGAAAACAGAATTTCAATTACTTTTTATGTTTCACATATATTGAAGACTAGTACCAATGTAAAGAAAAGTTATCAGGTAAGTGTCAATGGAAATACTAAGTGGAGGGGAAGACCAACAAAGATACGAATTTGGTAAATTTAACCGTAACATTTACCCCTTCGGCCTTCAGAGAGAGAATTTGCAAAAGATGACGTATGTAGCTGACTTCAATAAAATGTGAAGCAACGCTTCATTTGGTTTGGTTTCTATTGTTTGAAGTTTGAATGTGGTACTCGTATACTGTGGGGATTAGCACATCACAACTTCCATCATAAATACCTACTCTCTCCTAATGAGGGATCTGCCAATCCATGTAACCAAGTGCATTGCCCACTGATACAATTCATTTTCCTCTCCTACTTTCCTTCCTCCTACCCGATATAGCATAGGCATTGCTTCTATAGGTACCTCCCCTACTGCTACCAAGGAGTATGCGGAAACTTACATCAAGAGCCCTTTGGGATTCTCTCTCTATCCAAACAATGGCTTGGTCAAAAGTTAAGTTGCACGACAGGACTAGATGCTCAAATCTCCCGCGCTGTCGTCACCATCTGGGGAATTTTTCCAAACCTGCAAGCAAAAGTTGAAATAAGAAAGAATCACCAAGATAAAGATATATTCATACGTCAACTAGTCACAGTTAGCACAAAGTAAATGGACCACATAATTACTGCTACCCACGAATGGACGTTAGCAAATATTCCAGCCTCTCCCCCAAGTTCTTAACTTGTTACAGTCTAAGGTGTTTTCTATGTCTCAATAAGATGGCAACATTCTCCCCAACCTCAGTTGTGTAAGTTGTTAAAATTTTATTAGAAATCCGAGCATACGTGAAGGGCTTCCGCACTATGATGTGATAGAGACGACCAGGTGCATAGAGCCGCTTAGGATCTTTAAGCTTCCTCTCATCTAATGTGCATGTATCCTTCAGGCAGAGTATGCATAATAAGCATGGCAGACTGTTTAAGGCAAAAACACGTTCGTTAGTGTCTTCCACTGAACACTTGTGGAGCAATTGCTTTAAAAGTTCCTGGCTCAATTTAGAAATAGAAAACCCACACAACTACAAAAACACTAATCCTAAAAAAGATGGATTTTTTTCTTCTGGAAAGCATGATAGGGCCGAGTGGGCTCAACCTTTTTTGTTTAATGCAACTGTAAACAGAAATCTAATGGATGAATCTTTAGTGAGGTGGAAGCAGGATTCACGGAAGGATTCATAAACCTTTCAATTAACTTCATCTAGATGCATCTTCATATTTGATCCTAAAAAATTGGGGATGACTTGCTCTCTTTAAGAATATAGTGGAACTTAAGAGGGTCGTCAAAAATTCCATTGAAGTGACAAGCCTAGACAATTTGTTTTAGTCAACTAACAGTTCTATGAAAGACATCTCAACTATGCAGACAACGTTTCAGCAGGCAGCAGCAAACATTTTCGTCTCTTGATTTGCATTGACAAAATCAATTCAGTAGCTCAAATAGAGGATTCTGATCACGTAGAGTGGCTGTCTTCAGTTTCGCATAATTGTTAGTAGAAAATCGCATGCAAATGTGCTTGAGACTAGTGAGAGCTTTTAGGATCATTTCAATCAAACTAGAGGTTGAACACTGATAACCGAAAAAAAAAAAAAAAGGGTACAATTATGGTGTATATGATGATAAGAGATAGGAATACATACCCAGTCGCCTAATATCAAGTAGCCATCATCTTCTTCAGAAGGAATACAGCCTCTGAACCAAATCTACCAGGTCCTAGGTCATGATAAACGCCTTTAACATTGTTTCGATTGGCCGGAGCCACTGAGTTGCCGACCGTTGTCGGAGATGATTCTGATCGGAAAAGGAACAGGGTAAAAGGGAGGGAGAGCTTCGACGACTTCCCGCCGTTGGTCGGACGGATGTGATGGGTTTTGTTCACCGCACCGTCGACGACACGACGTCGGTTCTCAAGGGAAACGCCTGAAACCGGTTATTACTCCTACATGGTTGTGTGATTCAGTGTAACCAATCCTATATTTTAAGAAACATAAATTCTTTAAGATCAAGTACTAATTCATTTTCAATTAATATGAAATTTTTATATACTTCTTATTTTTCTGCGCTCTACAATTTAAATGTCTCAGATCATTAAAATATCATAGATAGATAGAAAATGTATTTAAAATCTCCTAATAGTTGTTGATATGGAAGAGGTGATTCAATGTATTCAAGTCCGTTTTAACGAATAAAAATTCATTTAGATCAAGTACTAGTATGTACTTTATTTACGAGATTTTTGTACATAATGCATGTTATAATTATTTCTACAAGAAGAATGTATCGGATTATTAAATAATGATCGATATATATAGAAATCGTCTTTATTTACTACCCAAGAGTTCTTAAAACCAAACGAAGTCATTTTGGGTGCACACAGGCTGAACCTGTGTCATGACGTGGAAATAATTTGTTTTTAAAAAAACCCTCCTTTCTCTAGAGTTCTTAAAACCAAACGGAGTCGTTTTGGGTTTATGACACAGGTTTAACCTGTGTCTGTCATGACGTGGAAATAAATTGTTCTTAAAAAAACCCCTCCTTTCTCTTCTCTCTGCACAAAACAAATACTCACACGCCAACATCGATACATACCTCTCAACTGTGTCTAAGATGGCGATTCCGTCGTCGATTCGACCGTCCCTTCCGTCCTCAACTCAGTCTCAGATGGTGGCATTGGAATTTCCTTGGCTTCAAAATGCATTTTTCCTCCTTACTTACTTGGTACGTTTTGATTGGATTTGCTATTGAGAAATCGGCCAAATGAGTTGGCCATTTGCCCTTTCATATTCGTTCTCTCTTCATAACACTTAATTTTTGTGGTTCATGGATTTATGTACCACAGTTTGATCCCTTCTGAATTGACAAAATCGAACGCATGTTTGTTATCTTGTTGCAAAGTAGGCTCCACTCAGATGTTCTTATTATAAATGGGAGATATGGTACTCCACTAATTTGGCAATTTGAAAGTGAGATGTTTGCATGATGTGAGCCACTGGCGACTCCACCATTGCGGGAGCGAGGTCTTGACCTTGCTGGGTTCAAAAAATGCACTGAAAAAAATTAAAATTTGGATGTAAATTAAATTTTCTTTGCTATTGTCAGCGCTGGTTACTTGTTTGAGGTTAAAATAAATGTTTCCAACAAAATTTGAACCAAATTGTTATAGCCCTAACAAAACAAAACAAGCCTAGCCCAATTATGAGAGACCATATATATTAACATGTAAGGTTAGTGGTTGCCTGGTATTAGGTTCAATGAGAAAACACTAAAAAATTGAAGGGAATAAGACGACTTCTTTGCATACAACTTTTCATCATAAATACGTTGTGTACGCTGGATGAAAATCCTGGAGCCACCCTTGATGTGAGCTACTCCCTCCGTCCGGATTTGTTTGTCACCCGTTCTATTGCAACCAAATAAAAAATTAGTGATATCTTTAAATTGGTAAGATAGATCTCGATTAGTTCTGTAAGATATTGTTTTTAAAATTACATAAAACATTATAAATTATAAGATATAATCATTTGAAAAGTGCCACGAACTCCCAAAATGAGCTAGCAAAAAAGGACAGAGGGAGTAATTTATTTGTGTGATTTAAAAATGTGAAAATTTCACGAAGAGAAGGCAAAGGAGACAATCCCACACGAGCATTAGCATACAATTAAGAAAAGGATTCAACATCTATCTATAACCAATTATCATGTTACTATCAGCATATTTGGGGCTTCTTTCCACATCCCCAAAGCCTGTAATTTCCTAGTGCTTCTTTTGGTACAAACTGTCATAGCCTAGTATATTACGTATATGATACTTAGAATGGGAACAAACAATTGCTTTTTGGTATTGATTTTGAAACTTCTATCTTATGTGGAGATATATTTGTTGCCTACCAGATATCTTATGTACACTTGGTAGAAAATCTTGGGCCTTTTTGTGTTTATTGACTGAAGATTATTTATATAGGTATTAGGTTGGTTTTAGATAGCAAACCCATATTAAGTTGTTTATTTAGAATTCGTCTGCACTAAGTTTTCTTTGTAATGGCTCGTAGACTAATATATGTCAATGACTATGGCTTGATCCGATTCTGTTGCCTATTGTAAATTTCGAGCAGCTATCAGGTATTCACTGGTGGTACAAGACTGCCAGCCATGCTGCTGAATTAACTGCTGGATTTTACAACCCGTGCCATCGTGATGGTTGTGCAGCAATTATGGCAATGCTAAAGAAGCATGGGACTGCTCTAAACTTCGCGTTTGCTGAATGGGGCACGTTAGACCACCATGAGGACTTCTCGGAGGCAGTGGCAGATCCGGATGGGTTAGCCTGGCAAGTAGGCATTATGCTGGAATGAAAGGTCTTCTTTAGCTCAAGTGATCGCTACTTGATGAGTTTGTTATTTCTTCTTTATAAACAATAAGTATTCTCCATCAGAAAGTGTGTTTGTCCAAGTGTTATATGGGAGAATCGTTCTGGAAGTATTGCAGGTTTTTGGTTGAAGCTTTTCTTGCTTTTGACTTTTATATTTCATTTTCCAGGTGCTGAATTCTGCCTGGGATGTTTCCACACCGATTACTAGTGAAAATGCTCTTCCATGCCATGACAGAGAAAGCTATACCATGCTCTTCCGGATGGGAGGCATTTTTGTGCTTTCTCTTACCTTAGACTTGGCCCGCTTCTCATGGAACCACACAACTTCGTGGAGTTTGAACGATTTGTCAAGAGAATGCACGGTAACCTTTTTGAAATTTGATCTGTGTTGCTATTCTTTAGAGGTTGGTTAGGTCTGCAAGGGGACTACTTCGTATAGATTGGGAGTAGAAATGAGATGCATGGATCAGTTTTGGAATTTGAATTCTGCTTAATCTCAAGTCAATCTAAATTATGTCCAACTGGTTAAAGTGGTCAGAGAACCCTTTTTGAAATTGGTTCAGAGCTGGTGTGCGGAGAATTGACTGCCAGATTTTAATCAGAACAAGTTAAAAGGTATAGATCCAAGTTGTTGCAAATGCAATTCATCTCTGACTATACTGAGGTTCAATTCTCGGTACCAAATGGCAGATGTGTTAATATGTGCAGAAATCTAATCATATACTTATAAGTGGTTTCAGTTGTAATGGTTATAAATTCTACTTTACGTTGTTACTAGTTTTTGTATGGTTTCTAGCTAGCGGTATGGATGAGTTAGAATAGTGATTGATATGTCGTCTCATTTTTATTACAGGGGAAGCAGTTTCTTGATCTCCATTCGTAGTCAAAAGGAATAAGGGATACCTGATCTGAGCATTCTCTCCCTCTTCCCGAAGAAGACCTGTGCATTCTGTCTCACTTTCCCGCAGAAGGGAACCATACTCTTTATGTAAGACGATGATCCACCCCTGTAAATGAAATTGTACAGATGACAAGCAACCTACCTTTCTGGACCAAGGTCTCTTGCCATGTCGGCAATCTGCCCGCACACCTGAACTACTAGCTAATCTACTGGTTGGAGTCATGAGCTGGTTGAGATTCGTGTGTCCCTTAGTGGCTAAGGGAAATAACAGTTGGAAAGGAACCGTGTCTGGATTTGGGAATTCATTAAGTGGTTAGGTGTATTTTATGCGTAGAAGATTCTTGTTCAAGCCAATTCGTCACTTCTAAGTTTGATGTTTGATAGGGTGTTACCATGAAATGGTGCACAGATTTATTATTGCACTTCAATTGTGTATCTAGGGATAAATTGATTGTGATTCTCCATTTAACTCGGACAGAACGATGATTGTTCTAAGAATTTCATTTTCATTTGGAAGAAATCTCTCTCTCTCTCTCTCTCTCTCTCTCTCTCAGCAGAAAGGAAAACTGCTTACCTATGCTCCATTAACATCCTCATAAAACTTGTTTCAATCGTAAGGGTGAGGGTTTCCATTTCGATCTTCCCGAGATTCAAGTAATAGTCACCATGGCTGCTAATAGTCATGAAAATCCAGATTTCTGACAAATTAAATCTGCTGATACAATTGAAGTTAGTAGCCGTTTTGAACTCGTCCAGAGTCATATAATACAGACAACGTTTTTAAGTGAAAAAGAAAGGGTCGATATGAATGAAAAAATGACTTGTGTTCTATAAAGCTTCATTTACCCAACTTTCAAAGGCCTACTACTTTTTCAGTACCATCTGTCCAGACTCATCAATGTCAAAGGCGACCGGCCAAATCATCCCAGCTCTCTTTCCTTCTCTCGGATGACATAAACTGCTGGCATTCCCCCTTCCTCGTTTATTTCATCGAAGGTTCCATATGCAGAAGGTGAGTAAGTTTCCGGTACATCCAGTGCTACAGCCCTCTGTAAGGCTGCCTTGTACTCCTCACTAAGTCCTCTAGCGAGAGAGAGCCGCTCCATCCTCTGTTGCGCCGAAATCTCCATAATCCGTTCCATGTCCATCAATAACTAAATCCAATGGAAATCATGACAAGAAGCCAGGAAGGACAAAAATACAAAATCAATAGTTTGTGGGCAAAGAAAAAAGGAAAACAAACCGGAAAATCAACGACTATCTGAACTTGACAATCTACTAGTTCACAACTAGAAGAGACAAGGCAAATCCATTAAGTGCATACTAGGTGAAATCCTTCGTGCCATGCACGATTGGTGTAACCCGTTAGCTTTACTTGTTCGTACATTGAATTGAATCCAAACTTCGCCAGTTTTCACTGTGCATATGGTCTTTTGTTGCTGTTGGAACGGAGTATATGTAGTAGTATTTGTAATAGTAGAAGGAGATGCTTCCTTTTGTTTATGTGTTAGGAACTGTAAATGTATCATATACGGTACGAGAAACTGCAACATTGTTTAATTTATAACGAGAACGGAAAGAGCACGAACCAACGATGTGGGTTCTTGTGTTTGAAAGTGGGTTTCTTTTTTTTTTGGCGCCTGCAAGTATAATTTTTTTTCCACCGCGTTGAGAAAATGGAAAAAGAGGATTTTTTATTGGAGCTGATTTTGGGCTCTTTTTTTTTTTATGTAGGCACTCCAAAATGTAATAAAGTTACAAAAATTACCCTTTTCAAGATATAAAAATTAGTAGAGGAATTCCACCCCCAAATTATCTACTCAATTACTTAGACACTCCAAACGAAAAAATTAACCAAATCAAACGGAAATCGGAAATTGGAAATCCAACAGTAATTTGCTGGGGGACCCGGGGGGCGTGCTGTCCCTTAAGGGATAGCACCATCCCCCAATCCTTTGCCGGGGTGTGTTTGTTATGTAAAGTAAAGCTTCTTTTATGAAAAAGAGTAATAACTTCTCTCCCTGACTTTCAATGGCGATCGAAGAGAACACTTTCTCTCCATCTTTATCATGTCAGGACAACAACTAATTTCCTTCAAATCTTCAGTTTTCTCCCTTTCCCTTTCGGCATAATGATAGATCTAATTGACTTTTCACTTCAACTTCCATCCGAATTTGGGTAAAGATTAAGTACTGAGTTTTCAAGTTACAATCACAGATCATATACATCAAAATTTAAGAAAGTAAGGAGATGCAAATTAGGCTTTGAAAGTACTTGGAATTTGGCGAGTTCGTCTTCCTTCTTTTGTCGTCGATCGCCGTCTTCCCTTCTTTCTTCTTCTGTTAACGGGAGGAGGTAGGAGAAGAGTAAAGTTTTTATTGGAGTGCCTGAAGTAAATCATGAAACTTGTAAAATGGTAGTTTTGGAAAACCATTGTAGCTTGAAGTGCCTGCATAAAAAAAGGGAGTGCGAATATCAATTTCCTTTTTTTCCCCATTAGCTTTAAAGATTTTTAAATTAGTGTTCATTGTGGGAGAATACGGTGGAGACTGTTGCATCGGGATGCCTAGGTGAGTAGAGGTTCACTATAGGAAAATAGGGTAAAATTGCAAGGACGATCCAATCGGGATTCCTAGGTGAGTGCATAAGTAAAATTACCCTCTCGCTTTCATTCAAAAGAAGGATGCATTTAGGGAGCAACCGAGCAAGGTGTATGATTTTTTAGATGGAGGAGATAAAATGTAAAAGTGATAATTTAACAAGGTATTTGTAATTAAAGTTTTATAGTTTTTACGAAGTTACGAAGTAAATTGTCACAATCATCGAGATGGGCTGCGTCAATGCCACAATTATAGGGATGAGTCATTCTCATTTGAAAATAGCTTCTCTACACTTGCCATCTCGGTTCGACCATTCTCATATCCGACAATCAAAAGTCAAGAGTTGTAAAAATTATTTACCATTAAGAATTCACCAACAGCCTTGGACCATCTAACCAAACCAAACAAACCGAGCCTTGGACCATCTAATAATGATTTTAGACTTCATCATGCTTGTTGGTTGTGTGGTTTCAGTTTTTGCCTTGGACCCTTTTCTTTTCCCATATCAAGTCCCACATCCCCATAACAAGTCCCACATCTGAACATAGTGTATCAAAAGAACAGGATTAATTTCAACATCCTCATAAAACTGGTTTCAATCGTGAGGGTTTCCATTTTGATCTTCCCGAGATTCAAGTAATAGTCACCATGGCTGCTAATATAGTCATGAAAATCCAGATTTCTGACAAATTAAATCTGCTGATACAATTGAAGCAAGTGGCCCTTTTGAACTCGTCCAGAGTCATATAATACAGACAACGTTTTCAAGTGAAAAAGAAAGGGTTGATATGAATGAAAAAATAATTTGTGTTCTATAAAGCTTCATTTAGCCAACTTTCAAAGGCCTGCTACTTCTTCAGTACCATCTGTCTAGACTCATCAATGTCAAAGGCAACCGGCCAAATCATCTCAGCTCTCTTTCCTCCTCTCGGATGACACGAATGGTAATTCTCTCCGTAAACTGCTGGCATTCCCTCCTTCCTTGTTTATTTCATCAAAGGTTCCATATGAAGAAGGTGAGTAAGCTTCCAGTACATCCAGTGCTACAGCCCTCAGTAAGGCTGCCTTGTACTCCTCACTAAGTCCTCTAGCGAGAGAGAGCCGCTCCGTCCTCTGCTGCACCGTAATCTCCATAATCCGTTCCATGTCCATCAATAACTAAATCCAACGGAAATCATGACAAGAAGCCACGAAGGACAAAAATACAATATCAATAGTTTGTGGGCAAAGAAAAATGGAAAACAAACGGGGAAAATCAACAACTATCTGAACATGACAATCTACTAGTTAACAACTAGAAGAGACAAGGCAAATCCATTAAGTGCATATATAGGAGGGAAAGAAAACAGAATTTTAATTACTTTTTATGTTTTACACATATTGAAGACTAGTACCAATGTACCGGTAAAGAAAAGTGATCCGGTAAGTGTCAATGGAAATACTAAGTGGAGGGGAAGACCAACAAAGATACGAATTTGGTAAATTTAACTGAACATTTACCCCTTCGGCCTTCGTAGAGAGAAATCACAAAAGATGACGTATGTAGCTGGCTTCAATAAAATGTGAACGCTTCGTTTCATATGGTTTCTATTGTTTGAAGTTCGAACATGCTACTCGTATATTGTGGGGATTAGCACATCACAACTTCCATAATAACTACCTACTCTCTCCTAATGAGGGATCAGCCAATCCATGTAACCAAGTTCATTGCCCACTGATATGATCACATCAAATAACTCCTTCCACAGCTCAAGAAAGGCTCCTTTTATTTATAACCGGGCTAGGAGATACGGGATAAGGATAGAAAGGTCGTTCGGATATTCCATATTGATACATAAGGATCCCTTGTCTGGCATTTTGTGATCTTGAGATGAGAGGGAAGGTTTTGATTAGTTGCTCGGATTGGATCAGCTTGGGAGTCTACCGCATCCTTACTCTGTACGGAGCAGTAGGCTGGGTTTTGTTTGTGTTCACCATCCTTGCTGCATTTTTTGGTTTCCGCCATAGTTGTTCAAGTCTCAAGTTGAAGTCTCCCTGCTTCATCACATCCCCACAGGTCGTTTCAGACTGTGAAGAAGGGGGTCCAACCCAGCAGCTTGAAGGCGAAGGCGTGGTGCGTCTGATGATAAAGAGGTTCCTTCTGCCAATGCAAGTTGCCTAATAAGAAATCGAAGTGAAAGGGGGATCAAAAGGTAAGGATGGGACCTTCAATGCCAAGGACAGGACAAAAAACGTGAGCGCCTAGCATGGCAAACAAATCTGCATTTGGAAAGATTGGCAAAAAATGGTCCTTCAAACACTAAGTTGGTCCTTCTCGTCAGTCTTTCATATGATCATGTATCTCTTGACTATAAAGAAGAAGATCGTCGAAAAAGACAAGAAGAAACTGACGCGCCTGAAGATGTTCATTTACCCTTGAAAGGTGCATTAGTCAGGAGGGCATTACTAAGAACTCATCATGCCCATCATGTGTGTGAAATGCGGTCTTATGCACCTCATCTGGATGAACCCGAATCTGTGGTAACCTGACCTGAGATCGAGTTTAGAAAAGATGGTAGCACCACTCAGCTGGTCAAGTAGCTCATCTACTCCAGGAATTGGAAACTTCTCTTTCACTCTCTCTTGATTAAGAGTGCAGTAGTCGACGATCGAGGAGAAAAGAAAGGGAAGTCAGCAAGTATTTCACCCAAGTGCAGTAAAGTAATTCAAGCAACTATCCCTTATTTCCGTATAGGAGACTATGAGACTCAAAGCATTTTTGGTAAAGTTTCTTTCTCTCCAAGGAGGTAGGTCTCGATCTAGAACTGTTTCAACCATATTCGCTAGGGCAATTCATTTCCCTCTCCTACTTTCCTTCCTCCTACCGGATATAGCATAGACATTGCTTCTATAGATACCTCCCCTACTGCTACCAAGGAGTACGCGGAGACTTACATCAAGGGCCCTTTGGGATTCTCTCTCTGTCCAAACAATGGCATGGTCAGAAGTTAAGTTGCAAGACAGGACTAGATGCTCAAATCTCCCGTCTACAGGTACCCCTGTCCTCACCATCGGGGGAATTTTTCCAAACCTGCAAGCAAAAGTTGAAATAAGAAAGAATCACCAAGATAAAGATATATTCATACCTCAACTAGTCACAGTTATGCCCTAAAAAATGGTACAAAGTCGATAAACTGAACTGCCTCATGGCACAAAGTAAATGGACCACATAAGATCCACTTAGTGCTACCCACAAATGGACTTTAGCAAATATTCCAGCCTTTCCCCCAACTTCTTAACTTGTTACAGTCTAAGTCGTTTCCTATAGTCTCAATAAGACGGCAATGTTCTCCACGACCTCAGTTGTGTAAGTTGTTAAAATTTCATTAGAAATCCGAGTATACCTGAAGGGCTTCCGCACTATGATGTGATAGAGACGACCATCTTTGAGCTTCCTCTCGTCTAATGTACATGTATCCTTCAGGCAGAGTATGCATCATAAGCATGACAGACTGTTTAAGGCAAGAAACACATTCATTAGCGTTAGCCCAAAGGTTTCTTAAAATACCTTATTGGCAGACTGTTTAATCAAATCAATATTGTGATATAATTAATCTCACAATATTAAAGGAGAAATATAGTTAATCTTGTGATATTTGATTCTCATTTGAATAAATGTTATTTTGTAGGATTTAGGTTGAGGTACATAAGGAAATAAACCACACCAACTTCCTATCTCCAATAGCCAAGTTATACATGAAGAGGGAAAAGATTAAGGACAAATCTTCTTTCCATATCTTATTGGATGCAAAGGCTCTCAATGTAATATAAACATTGGAGTTGCAATGAACAAGAAAAATTGGCCAATGAGAATCATTCACTGCCTTAATTGTATGGCTACCTATCAAGTTCAAACGGCTAGTGCATGCAATAAAAGGAATGGATTATTGCTGACTTGTATTGGTTTTAATCAAAGTTATAATGGATGGGCTAAATTCCAAAATTGGAGTGGGCTCCCATAACGTCCATTTGCTGATGCATATAAGGAAGATTAGAGGCGATGGTTAAGAGAACTCCCAAGAAAAAATTATACGTGTGCCGCCTTTGTTATTCAACTCGAAGCTTCATCTTGAATTTATTCACACTTTTAAGAGCGTTTAATTTGTGAGATTTCATTGTAAGAGGGAGTGTGACCACTTTTATATCTCTTGTGAGAACTAATCTTTTTGTGAGTGGTTTTAGAGAGAAAATCACTTGGGCTAGGTGTGACCAACACCGGAGTAAAAAATAGTTGGAGCGATTGGGGATATTGCTTGTTGTAAAAGTTTCTCTGGCACCTGCGAAGCTCGAAGGTGTTACTATTGGAGATAGTGCAGCAAATCCCGAGTTGGACACCTGGGGAGTGGACTAGGCCATGAAGTTGTGGACCGAATCACTATAAATCCTGGCGTTCGATTTCTCTTTTCCCTTACTTTTTATTTATTGTCATATATTACTGCATGTGTGCTTGAATCGATTTTATTTTATTACTGGGTGTTGCATTTAGTTTTTTAATTCCGCATCATATTTGAAATACACAATTCACCTCCCTCTTGTGTTGCTATCTGGGCCAACAATTAGTATCTTCCTTGTGGAGCAATTGCTTTAAAAGTTCTTGGCTCAATTTAGAAATAGAAAACCCACACAACTACAAAAACACTAATCCTAAAAAAGATGGATTTTTATCTTCTGGAAAGCATGATAGGGCCGAGTGGGCTATCAACCTTGTTTGTTTAACGCAACTGTAAACAGAAATCTAATGGATGGATATTTAGTAAGGTGGAAGCAGGATGCACGGAAGGATTCATAAACCTTTCAATTAACTTCATCTAGATCCATTTCATATTTGATCCTAAAAAGTGGGGATGACTAGATCTGTCGACAAAAATTCCGTTGAAGTGACAAGCCTAGACAATTTGTTTTAGTCAACTAACAGTTCCTTGAAAGACATCTAAACTATGCAGATAACATTTCAGCAGGCAGCAACAAACATTTTCCTCTCTTGATTTGCATGGACAAAAGCAATTCAGTAGCTCGGATAGCTCAAATAGAGGATTCAACAATTGGCATGTAAAAACTTCATCCAAACTAATTACCTTCTGATCACGTAGAGGGGCTGTCTTCAGTTTGGCATAATTGTTAGTAGAAAATAATCATCAGTAGATGTTGATTTTCCATCAAAATTGCTTGCAAATGTGCTTGAGACTAGTGAGAGCTTTTAGGATCATTTCAATCAAACTATCTGTAGCACCACTTATCATAGTCATGTCATAGCCACTTCAGGCATATGATCTCAAAATAACTACATTTGATGGGTTTGGGAGACAAAATCAATTTGGCAAAAGCCAGCCCAATTTGTTGAAAGTTGGGGAACCAAATCAGCTTTTTTGCATGCGAGTTTATTATGCAACCAAATACCGCATGAAGCAGCAAGTATTCAAGGTATGTAATGAGCTAAGTGTTGATGGTACTAGTAACATTCTCAGATCTCTTTCTTCAAAGGTTTGTTACTGGTTTCATTGTGTTTGTAAATGATTCAATGCTTTTCTTAGTATTTATTTATATCTCCACAATTAGTAACATCAGAATGGCAGTGATGGTAAATTATTCACAGTTTTTTTTTGGTGTGCGCGCACGCGCATGTACAGGCAAGAACATCACTTTAATATACAATTTTAAGGGGCAGGAGAAGGGGTTGAACTCTAGACCAAGGTGAACTTAAAAACTTATTCAAGAGTACACTACAGAGAGAATACTAACCTCTGTAACGAAAAAGGCATGGAATCCGAAAGGAACTCTATTTGGTAATTCAACAACTGCAACTGCAACAGGATCAGCTGACATTGTCTTGGCATCAATTACATTCACGGCTGATTTTCTGGACATATATAACATAATTTGCTTAGATCGTGTTTAAATCGTCAAGGTGATCGCACTCCAGAATCAAGATTTGCAGCCCATCCAAACAACCATGTCACACACAAGAAACAAAGAGTTTCTACAATAGAATAAAGGGTTGTTTATCATTCATCTTGATGAAGGCCATGAGGCCTATCCCTATGTTTGTATTCAATAGTATACTCAAGCCATTCTTACTCTTATCTCTGAATTTAAGATGGCATTCAATCTAGCAAGAAATAAAGAAACAATAACCAAGATCTACATTTTATGAGGGCAGTGACATTCACAAACTTATGGTTTGAAGAACAAGGTCTAAGCATTCTATGAAAATATATTTATCCTTTTCGTCTAGGAAGAATTATGAAGGTTACAACTTACAAGTTGGAGTTGTCTTTATACCTAAGGACATTTTACTAAAGTTTGAAGGCATAGATTGGCCAGAGAGCAACAAGCAAGGTCCCAAAGTTCCAACTCAGTCGTATAGAACTACAATTACAACTTAATACCCAGAGGCACAAAGTTCACTTTACCATTTGATTGGTGCATTTTTTTTCTTATGTAAAAGGACTAAAGGAGTAAGATTGTAAATTCATAACGATAAAGAAAATAAAAAATGTCGTGCTCATATAAAAAACGAAAGGTGTAAAAATAACTAATCTTTTAAGACATGGAAAATGCTTGAGAGATCGAACAAATGTCTCCTCAATCATCCGATGTGTATCAGCGTATGGGTTCTACCGTCTACGATTGATTTCGGATTAACTGGTGTTCAGAACTGTGACTAGACATCTGGATCCGTAGCACTCCACTGTCTCCACTTAAGAAATAGGGAAAAGAAAAGGGGGAAAATGACCACAAACCTTGATGGGTGTTAAACATTAAGGAATGTTGAGAGCGTTCTCCACATCTACATGGCCCTTGTTGAACTCCTCCTCCGTCCTAATAATTCATTTTCCCATTCAAAAATTAACAAAAAAATTATTCACAAAAAAAAAAAAAAGAAGCAGAGAGGCACATAATAAAAAAGAAACCCAATTCATAACTTGCAGAATCAATTAAACTAGCTAGGAAAATGGAAATTTTTTTATCACCTCACATCAAGATAACGATGGCCAGAGGTGATGAGTTCTTTAGCTCCAAGAATATCAACAGTCTGGACTTCTAGTGCTGAGCTGAAAAAAGTAAAAAAGAAGCAGAAGCAAAATTATGAGGACAAATTCAAGAACCAGCCCTGTTCGGATTTTTTGCATGTATATATATAAATAAATTCAACTCAAATATGTCAGAATACCTTGGTTGAGCGTCCATGAATCTTACTCTCAAGGGTTGATTTGGAGAGAGAGAGAGAGAGAGAGAGGTACAAGGTAAAAGGGTGGGCGAGCTACCCCGCACCGTCCGTCGACGACACGACGTGGGTTCTAAAGGAAACGCCTGAAACCGGTTATTATATGGTTCCGATTCAGTGTAGCCGAACCTATTTTACGAAACATAAATCCATTAAGATCAATCACTAATTCATTTTCAATTAATATGAAAATGAAATTTTTACATGATATGTATTTTTCTGCATTCTGCAATGTGAATGTCTCAGATCATTAAAATATTACTGATATAGATAGAAATTGTACTTAAAGTCTCCTAAGAGTTATTGATATGGAAAGGGATATGATTCAATATATTCAATATATTCAAGTCCATTTTAAGTAATAAAATTTATTTAGATCAAGTACTAGTATGTACTTTATTTAAGATATTTTCGTACAACATATGTGTTATAATTATTTCTACGAGAAGAATGTCTCAGATCATTAAATAATGTTCCATATAAGTAGAAATTGTCTTTATACAGCATCTAAGAGTTCTTAAAACGGGACGGTGTCGTTTTGGGGACATGACATAGGTTCAACCTATGTCATGACGTGGAAATAATTTTTTCCGAAACAAAAAAAAAAAATCTCCTTTCACTCTGCAGAAAACAAATACTCACACGCCAACATCTATGGCATCAGTAAAGACGGCATTCTCGAAGATTTCGCTACTCAGGTTTGGTTCACTCTTTTCCCTTTCCCCATTTCTGTTTTGATGATCCGTTTGGTTGACGAGTACGAAAAATAATTAAGTCAAAAGGAAGAAGAGAAATGAACGGGATTGTAAAAAACTACTATATGTGTTTCATGTTTCAGACTAGAAAATATAAGAAGCAGATTCAGTTAAGCTGAATTATTTATTTTCCTTTGCTTTGTCCTCGTATTAGTTTTAACTCAGAGGTGTTTCTCCGGCTTTAATTGGGCCCGCTAATGGACTGTAGGCATTGGACTCCCAAGATTACTAGTGGAGGTCATTGTTGTTAAAATCCTACGAGACATGATACGTATCCGATTCGTATCGTATCCTTTTTGTTTAGAAATCCTACGATACGATGGCGTATCTTACGAGATATATGCGTATCCCGATTCAGTAGAATCCTGTGATTACTTAATAGAAGTAATTCAAACATTATTGTAAAAAGTGGAACCTCAAATGCATTAATCTAAGTGATTTGAGCACATTTAAACCATTTGAAAGATATTCAACCCCAATGTCGGGTTTGAATAGGAAAAAAAAGAAAAAAGAAAAAACATAATAATTCGGTCGTGTTTTGAGAGAATATTACAGTATTAGGGATTTTCTTTTCTGTCCTTTACTAAGGTAGCAGAAAACCTCAATCTGATAAATTCTAGTTTGGAGACTTGAAATTTCGCAACTTAAAAAACTTAGTTTGTTGGTGTTATTAGGTTTAAATACTTTGTTACTTGAATATTAATTAGGGTTGAAGTATCTTATGATACGTGATACGTATCCCGATACGATTTATATAACACGATACACGAGACGTATCCCGATTTCAAAACCTTACTGGAGGTGTGCCTAAGCTGCTCTGTGAAAAAAACTGAGGTGTATCAGGATGAAGTATCTATTCTGCTTTTAGTGAATACTTTAGACGAATGTGTTTTTTCATCGTGTTTTGGGTTCAATTTTACCCAATTTTTTACAGTTCTCTGTAATGATTTTAACATTTTTTTCAAGTTGAATGTTTTGTTCATGTACATGAACATGCATATATGAATATGGAAATAAATTCTTTTGAGCACATATATACAGACACTAGATGCCAGAGCACATGTGATGCATGTGAAAACCATATTATGGAAAAGAGGAAATTCCTCAATCGAGATTAATCTCTTCTGAAAGATGATTTATGAAAGTAAAGAAGGGAGGAGAAGAAAGCAGTTTTTTTGTTCTTCTTGGCTGTTTTGGGGCTGTTAGTAGTCCAGGAAATTATGACGTGAGCCAGCCTCAGATGCACGTTCACACCATAAATCATGAATTAGATGGGTAACTGTCCCTTTGTATTAGTAATAGATGAGTAACTGTTCTATAGGTTTAGCTGGTTGGAGTATTAATCTGCTCTGACTGAAGATCACGAATTAGATGGTCAAATTTACATTTCCATATGTAATGGGGAAACTGGTGCTGGCCTTTTAGAAGTGAAAAGAGTCACTTGGATTATATTGATGTCATTGAAGTAGGTCCCTGCAATTACCCATTTACTGTTACTCGTTCCCTGATTGAGCATTGTGGTTTGTGATTACGTAGTTTGAAATGTTGTAGGGAGGGGCAGGAAAGATGTGTTTTTCTACAAAGCTGACGATCAACACTACATACCACGAGCTTTGCTGATTGATTTGAAGCCCAGGGTGATCAACGGTATCCAGAACGGTGAATATAGAGACCTCTACAACCACGAGAATGCCTTTGTTGCAGATCATGATGAGGGTGCTGGCAATAATTGGGCTAGTGGTTATCACCAGGTTCATTACTTTCTTGTTCAGTGTTTAGATTTTCACGACACTCTTCATTAATCTTTCGGTGTCACTGGAGATGAATTGTTTTTTTTTTTTTTTTCATTTTAAATTCTGTAAAATCACCAGGAAACATAATACTTGTTATTTCATTCCTATGAATTTGTTTGCCAATAACTACATTTTCATTACAATGGAATTGAGGAACATACTAACGTTTAACTTCTATATACCTGTACTTGTTAGCGTGTAAGTTATAAAGTACATCTCAGTTATTGATGTGCTAACATTTTTTGACCGGGGAAAGGGTGTTGAGGAGGACATAATGGATATGACTGACAGAGAAGCTGATGAAAGTGATAGGCTTGAGGGTTTTGTTTTATGCCACTCAATTGCTGGAGGAACAGGCTCAGGTCCAACCATCTTAACATTTCCTTTTTATCAACCGCTGTTGAATCTTGGTGTATTGTGAAAGTTCATTATGTCTCGTGTACCCTTTCACTATGCTTTGTGCTTTTTTTCTGAAGCATAATGATGTACTTCGTTTTCCACTCCCCGTTCAACTGGCAAACTGACACTGACGCAGTCACAATAAACTCAGCTTCGCTTTTTTTCTTTTTACTTCCATTGTGTAAAAGACATGAATTGCGCTTTTCAACTACCTGTCACGTTCCCTCTGTTGAATAAGTAGTCGGATGATTGCATACAGGTATGGGTTCATATTTGTTGGAGGCTTTGAATGATCGCTACAGCAAAAAGATTGTTCAGATGTATAGTGTTTTTCCTAATCAGACGGAGACAAGTGATGTGGTGGTCCAGCCATACAATTCGCTTCTGACACTCAAGCGACTTACCCTAAATGCTGATTGTGTCGTTGTTCTAGATAATACTGCACTTAATAGAATTGCGGTGGAGCTTCTTCATCTTTCAATCCTACTTTTGCTCAAACAAATTCATTGGTTTCTACTGTCATGTCAGCGAGCACGACCACGTTGCGTTATCCTGGATATATGAACACCGACTTAGTTGGCCTTCTTGCCTCTTTAACTTCAACACCAGGATGCCATTTTCTTATGACTGGATACACACCACTTACAGTAGAGCGCCAAGTAAGTTCAAAATAGTAATATTTGGCCATTTCACTCTATTTCTTCTGCAATTCATGTGATGGATTATTAGTACTTCTGTAGTTCTGTAGCACATGAACTGATCTATTTGCATTATTTGCTCAGAACTTTGTGCAAGCTTTTGTTTAAAATGATGTAGTTTTCTCATCTTCTTTCGGGAGGCATTCTAGTCCTGGTGAAAGATGTGATTGCTAAAGTGTAATACCAAATTTGTGGCACTTTATCTATAGCATTGATAGTTGGAGAAATTGAATTAAGAAATGTTTTCATGATTTAGCTATTGCAGCCAAATATTTTATGCATATGAATCACACATTTTTTTTTTTGAAAGGCAAATGAATCACACATTTCTATCATTAAAGCTGATGTCTGACACGCACATATCTCTCTTCTTGGCAGGCTAATCTGATTCGGAAAACTACTGTACTAGATGTTATGAGGAGGCTTTTGCAGGCAAGAGGAACTTGCTTATATGTCTTTTAATAAAGCATTGGAGGTTGAACCGATGAATCTGACGGGATTTGTTTTGCAGACGAAGAATATCATGGTTTCATCTTATGCTCAGACAAAAGAAGCCAGTCAGGCCAAATACATGTCAATATTAAACATTATTCAAGGCGAAGTGGACCCCACGCAGGTAATGAATGACAATATTTTACTCCTTGCTTTCCAGAATTTTTAGACTGCCTACTTTGTGTTTGCTTTAAGTCCTATGAGGTGACTTGATTTTGAAAAGAATGATGACGTCATACTGGATACGAAATTTAGTAGGTCAATTGCACTTCAAATTGATTTGGATATAGCCCATAATTCAGGAGTGAAGTTATGCTTTTCTGTTAGGATGGTGTGTCAGTGACAGCTGCGATGAACTATGTGAATGAAACAAATTCTGATACTTGTGGTTCTCAAATCAGGTTCATGAAAGTTTGCAGAGAATTCGTGAAACGAAACTTGTTAATTTCATAGAATGGGGACCTGCAAGCATTCAGGTATGGCTCTTCTAAGCATTTTGGTGGACTACTGAACTTTGCAACTCATATTTTTTCTGATTTCGTTGGATGTGGTGTATCTTGTGCTTTCGTGTTCATGCAGGTTGCTTTGTCTAGAAAATCTCCATTTGTTCAAACTGCCCATAGGGTGAGATTTTGACTTGCTATTGTAACTTTTCATTGATTGTTTATACTTGAATGCTATAGGAAATGTGACATGCCTTTGCCCTTTGCCATTTCGGAAACCATTTTATGTTGGAAGTCTATTTATTGAAAAGACAAATGTTGCACCTTTTTTTATATAGTAGGTCAGTGGACTTATGCTCACAAGTCATACTAGTATCCGGCACCTCTTCAGTAAATGTTTAAGCCAGTACGAGAAGCTGAGAAAGAAACAAGCCTTTCTTGACAACTATCGGACGTTCCCAATGTTTGCTGTAAGTTTCCAACTTCATTACTACAGAATGGTATCCAAAATTGATGTATTAAGAATCGCAATTTTGGATGATTATCATGCCCAAATAATCATTCATAGCTTGTAAATCTGATGCTGCACCTCTTTTACGGTTCTGTATTACATGGGTCTGTTTCTTATACGATGTGAAACATGCAGGACAATGATCTATCTGAGTTTGATGAATCAAGGGACATAATTGAAAGTTTGGTTGACGCATATAAAGCATACGAGTCTCCAGATTACATCAAATGAGGAATGGAGGTAAATCTGCCCTGGCCCCTTTGTCTGCCATCTGTAATTCGTCATAGTAGCTGATAACTGATATCAACGAGTTTTTAAATGGTTAATGCAGGATCCAGACCACATTTTGACTGGAGAAGGCAGTGCTACAGGATCAGTGGATCCAAATTAGCGTTGTGAGCCATTAACAAAACAAGTATGTTACCTGGCTTTTGCTGCTGGAAGGCAAAGATGGTACAGTGGGATTATTATTGTATATGAGGTTTAACATCATTGGATGAGTAAGTTGTTCCTTGTTTACTCATACACTCCTGCCATGTGATACGTATAGCCTTGCATGTTATGCGGTCCCGCCTATGCAATATGGTGTCCCATATAATGTTTACAGGATATATTTCGGTGCATGCATGTGCCTGTTGGCCTCATGTTGGCTCCTGGTTATGCTCATCAAACCATTTCACACGTGGGGTGTTCCCATTTATCTTCCAACATTTCAGGTTATTTGCTATGTGGTAACATGTTTATGTGAGAAAATCTTGGATGATTTTTACCGTTAGCTGCATTATATATGTATCTTAGCAAGAATACGCTTCTGCTCACATTTAGCTATGATATTTTTAGGTTTGAAGTTCCTATTGCTCAAGACTGGAAAAATTGGAATCGGTCTCGATGTCAATATGGTCCTACATTCGCTTAACTAGTTTGGCATGTTAATTTAGTTAACATAAGTGTTTAAGTTAAATAGATGACTGATAAGTCCTACTAAAACTTTGGTGGCTCAAAAAATGTTTGTATGTTAGAAAACGTACAAATTTTTGTGATGCTATCAAAATTTGTCTTTTAGTAGCTGTTGGAGCCAGGGTACATGCAGTTTTAGTTTGAGTTCAAAGATGGAGTAGTTTTTGTGCTTGCATACCATGTGCAAACCAAAATTTAGCTGGGTCAGTAAGTTAAATATGCAGGGTGAGCTCAAGTGCACTCTAGTGCAACCTTTTCAGTTCACAAAATTCGGAAGTTAGAACTATTGTAGATGGTGATTGTGAATTTAAAGAGGCGATTTCTCTTTTAAATGAAATGCAAGAAGTGGGTATTCGGTCTGATGCCATTACCTTCACAGCCCTCCTCTCCGGTTGCAAGCACTCAGGCCTACTAAATGAAGGATGGAAATATTTTGACAGTATGAAGATAGATTACAACATAATCCCCACTACTGAGCATTACTCTTGTATGCTTGATCTTCTCGGAAAATGTGGGAATCTTGATGAGCTTGGGATTTTACTGAAAGAATGCCAATAACGCCAGATGCCACAGTTTGGGGCCTTCTTCTTATATCATGCCGAATCTATGGAAATTTGGAGCTTGCTCAGATTGCAGCAAAGAATCTCTTCAAATTAGAACCACATAATCCTGCTAATTATTTAGTAATAATGAAACTATATGCGGCTTTGGGGGCAGAGAGGAAGATGTAGAGAATATTAGAGATTTGATGGATGCGAAAATGGCGAGACTTGGGCAAGTCTGGAGTTGGATACAAATCAATGAGAAAATCCACATGTTCTATGCCAAAGGAAAAGCTCACCCGGAGGAGAGATATTTCAAGTTATATCAATTGATTTCTGAAATGAAAAGTATGGGTTACGTCCCCGATCTGAAATGCGTAATCCGGACAAGGATTCTGGCGAAAAGGAGAAGGTGTTGCTTTCTCACATAGAGAAATTGGCCATTACATATGGACTGCTCAAGAGTAGAAGTAGTTCACCTATTAGGGTGATCAAGAACATGAGAGTCTGTTCCGACTGCCATACAGTAGCCAAGTATATCTCCATGCTAAGAAGACGTGAAATATTTATTAAAGATGGTGTCCGGTTTCACCACTTCAGAGAGGGGACATGTTCCTGCAATGACTTGTGGTAATGGGCGAAGAACCGCGGCGTTTATGAGCATTGTGGTAAGTGTTCAATGGTGATAAGTAGGTGGGTTTTGTAAGGATGGTTGAAAATTATCAAACAGAAAGGGGATGCCAAGGGAGGTGGTTGTCCATCAGTTTGAGATGATTTTCTGCAAGAGAGCTATCAATGCAACACGGTGAGGATTGCGAGGCATTTATTTATTTATTTATTTATGATAGTAGGGTCATAAATCTGATGACATCTACATTGTCAAGAAAATCGAAGAGGCCTAGAGTTTTAGGCTTTGTTTGGATCTTGTATTTATCAACCGAAATCAATGTACTTGTAAGACTCATTACAGGCAATGAAAAATTCATGGAGTATTTTCGAAATGCTTATATATTTTCCTTCCATTCTCCCACCCCAAGAAAAAAGAGGAGAAAGTGCACTTCAATTATTATTTTCTGTTCCAGCTTCTATCCATTATGTTTAACGAAAACTTCCTTCTCTCTAATCAGGAGCTTAGGGTAGGTATGAATCACTTCTGTTTGGACTGTTTCGTTGAAGCATGAGTTGATCTATTGATATTGCAATCTTAAAACTCTCGAATGAAAGTGACATAGGATCTGCATTTTTTAGCATCTTATACTGATGTACTCAATAAACTACATACAAATACAAATACAAATACATACGGACATGCCTAGTGAAAGGTTCATTATTTCATCATTATAAGTAATTTCATCGGACTAATGTTGAAATAATGAATAATTGTATATCCCATCTGGTGTAAGAAACAGTACATCTAACAAGAGTATGTAATCTCGAAAATAAACATTTTAGTGTACAACAAATATGTAGTCCCTCACTCGTCTCCGGCTAGAGGTACATGCTCCATACCTCATACCTCTTGCATACTTTGATGAAAGTGGCTACTTTGTGCTCTTGGTTTTTGTTGTCATCAGTTGAGAACAAAGCAAGCACATTGTGAAATCGAGTGCAAGGCAAGAGACAACAGAAGGAAAGCAATATAAATACAAATACAAATCCAGTCCACAGGGAACACATATATATATATACAGATTAAATTACAATAACTAAGCTCAAGGCCCTATACATAACTGTGGAAGACACCTGAGTTTTACATACGCGTAAATGTCTAGGGTATTACAATAAAGGAGGAAATCACAGAACTAAAAGCAGGATTGCTTCAAAACTTTCGAGGAAGAGGAATATCTGCTCCAATTAATGACTTTTGAGTACTGGGTAACTGAAACCTCGCTCGACAGGGAATATAATTCTTTCAAATCCATCGTTCCAACTCACCATCTCAAACTTGAGTAATGAGACCGGACTCTTCGTGAATGGTTGCCAAACTCTCTGAGACTTCGGCCAACGATTTGAGATTGCAGTTGATCAGGGCCCTAACAAAGTAGCATGTCTCATCTTTCGTGTTCCCATCAGGTACATCCACAACAAATGACTCAATCACTAGAGTCCCGGGTCTACCATCAACTATCTCAGGATGGACAGTAATGATTGAAGAGTAGTTCTGCAAAATGATGTAACAAAACCCCTATAAGTTTAAAGTTCCTAGACAACTGCATGATTCGGAGAATCAAAACAAAAGAAAGGCAGTAACTAAGACAAAAATGCACAACGATAATAGTGAAGCCAATCAGAAGTACATAAATTATGGCCAATAACAATGGATTGTTGTACAGTGGTATCTAAGCATAGCCCATCATCACGAGTTAAGTGCTAAGCATAGCCCATCAGGGGGAGTTAAGTTCTACATTGCCAGTTGTACATATCCACCAAGGATACATGTGAACTGTTTTGACTAATATTTGTGAAAGAGAACTTGGAAAAGTAGCAAAATTTTCATGTGTGATTAAAATTTGTTGTTAAATCAAATATGTTTTAACAGTTGAAAGACGCCACACATCACTGCCTGCACTCTTGCTAGATGACGCCTGTGACTCCGAAGTCATCCCAAAAATAAAAGCAGAAACCTCCTATCAGACGTATGTAGTACTCAAAACAAACAGTAAACTGATGCATCCACATTCATGGAGAACATTTCCAATGACATCATCCTACTTTGACCAAATATATGAGAATAATTGCATAAATTACTAAATGAATTTGTTGAAGAGGTCTCCACCAAAAAAGAACGGATGAAAATTTTGTCCCAATTGCATAGTGTAAATTATATAATGTGAGAACTCCTTATACAAAGTTAGCCTCACTCCTTAGCCCATGAAAAACAAAGGATATAATCCCACAAGTGTCCCTACAAAATGGCACCAAACCTATCTTCCTGCCACAGAGTCTGGGGGACTTTGTATTATTATTTCACTTGCTATTGGTCCGCTAGAATCACTCACTGCATAGGATTACATATTGCTCAACCTGGTATAATTATTCATCCTATGAGATTACATATTACCATATTACTCCACCAACCAATCACATGGGTCCAAGTCTTCAGGTATTATCAATATGAACCGGCTCATAGGGGAAGCAGATGAAGCAACCATTTCAGGTCCTCAAATGTGCCAAAAGTTAGGGCCCCAATTCTATGTAAGTTATCAGTAAATATTATTATTAAATGTTGCCCAAAGAAAACTGAAGCATGGCTTGGTCTAGCTGTTGCTACGTGTTGTGAAAATTACAAGCAATCAGGGAACGACTCCCACGCCCTCCATTTTTGAAATTGTGATTTGGGAGGCCCCTATCCTGCTTTTTTGATGTACCATTTTTTTTCCTGGCTCCTTTTATCCTCTTCTCCAATCCACAGTATAACAAAAATCACATTACTCAACTACTCCTACTACTATGTCAGGAATTTCACAGTTAACAAACGCAACAATAATGCACAGGTGATATGTTCTTACATTTGATTTAAAAATTATTACAAAGGTTGAAAACTAAAAATCGAGTGAGTTATTACACTTTATTATTTTTTTGCACAAATTATGGTTAAACTATAAATCATACTATCTTACTTTCTTCAAAAACTCTTGCAATTATATATTTTTACATTTATCTCTTACAATTGTATCCTTTATGTTTGAACTTTTGTAGTTATTTTTTTGTTTTCCTAGTATTCTTGAAGATATAAGGGGCCAATGTTGAGAGTTCGCTTCAAGCCCCCAAAATATACGGGCCGGCATTGAATCAAAAGGACAAACTAAAAATAATGGCACTTATCTCAGCAACAGTCAACAGACGATTCTTACTTTCTCTAAAACCAGCAACAAAAAAGAGAACAAACCATACCTCGAGCCTGTGATCACCACCAACTATCCTCATGCCAAGGATGTGCTCGTCATCATCAAACAGTTCCAACCTTTCAGTGCTTGTGGTGGCTGGAAGCCCTGTCTTCACATTCACCTGTCTGAGACTTCCAAGTTTAAGGTCACCTTGCATGGTGCATCTACTTACAAAGGGCTTGTAATTCTGTGGCTGATCGAAACGCCTCACCAATGACCAAACCTAACCAAAGAAAATACTTCCTCAGAAGAAAAATCCATCTCCCTAGAAAAGTATATTTCAAGAAAGCAGCAAACTTTGAACTACTGAATAACCTCTAGATGGCCACCATTCCCATAATTTGCCGAGAAACCCATGTCTAAAGAAGCGAATAATAGTAATAATTTTGATTCCATTTGACACCAATTTTTAACTTCCAAATGTCAAACCTTTCAGGTCCTTAACTTTCGTGACAAAATGGTCAGCATTCACGCACACATACACCGTAACAGCGACTAAAATTACGATAGACTATATAACTTCAATTAGACAATTAGCCTCAAGATATGATCTTTTTTTTTGGTGTTACAAAAAGATGAACTAAAAACATCACAAGATATGCCTTTAAATTCGCTAAACGAACTCTTAAAACTCAAATTCAAACAAATTCCCTCAGAAACGAAACAAAACCAATCGTATTGAGTACTATCTCAAATCTGCATCAGAACCTGTCCGATAATCAACATTTTGAGTAAAATTAATGAATCGGGCGCCGAAAAACACGAATTCTTTATCAAACCATAACAATTCGTTTCATTCCATACGCAAAATCAAACAAACAGAGCGTAAATAGAAAATCGCAAACTCAATTAACTCATTCATGTATATCTGTCTGAATATCTACACACGCACACACACAGTATACATGGAGAGAGAGAGAGAGAGAGAGAGATGTACGAGATCAACGGGGGCTATGACGTGCTTGACAAGAGCCGAAGTGCACTGATTCTCATTTATCTCGTGCTTGTGGTGCCTCCTTATGTACTCATGAACCTCCATTATTTCCTCTCCAATTATAAAAAAAATCGCCACAATTCTCTCGAATCCAATTCAAACGACAACCACAGATGCAGCCCGCTTCAAATCCACGCCTTCTCGAATCCAATCCAAACGACAACCACAGATCCAGCCGCTTCAAATCCACGCCTTCTCTCTCGATTCCGATGACCCCTCTCTATCTCTCTCTTCTCTTTCTGTTTCTCTATGCGGTTCAGTCCTTCAGCTTCAACTTGGCGAAGAAACAGAGAAAGATCGTCTAGTACTTATCTATACTCTCTATCAAGTCCGCCGACAGCGCTACGCCCCAATAGCCCACAAAGCTGTTGGGCCTAATTGGCTCGTCTAAGTTAAACAATTCTTCCGATTTGGGACAAATTAAACAACTTTATCTCCAAGTCATTTTTTATACTAGCATTTATTTTGTATATATTATAAGGCCTAGTTTTTCATTTATTAAAATCAATATTTGATAAAATCAAGTATTGATTTTAGTAAACGAGGAGAATATTTGCTAAAATTAACTTCTCATTTGCTTAAATCAAGTATAGCTTTTAGCAAGTCTTCACCTCATTTGTTATAAAGTCAACAGTTGATTTTAGCAAATGAAAAACTAGGAATAATAATAGAGGAAGACACTTGAGAAACCAAAGAGGTAGCTGAACTGGTAGCAGGGATAAACCGTAGATTTAGACATTTTGACATTTTGATTTCGAATCTTGTTAGTTTCTTAAAGTTAGGTCGTTAGAGTTTTTCTTATGAATTTTCTAGTTTCAGCATGAATGATCTGTTTTTGATTGAATAAAAAAAATTAGTCAACGAGCATACAAGTTAATCCCGACATCCTACACATTGAAGAAAAGAAAGACACTAAGAGGACGGGGAATGTGACAGTTACCGAAGTAACAGACAAATTACTAGTAGAACGGTTGGGGACTAAAAACATGAACCGTCAAAATGTTGGTTTTAGTGGTGCACTTGTGCATAAACGTGTGGGGTCCAGCTTACTTAACATGCACCGACCACGGATTTTTTTTAATAAATCTATCAGCACAAACATGATGAAAGTTGAGACAATAGAGATGCTAAAAGACAATTATCATCGTGAATATTTTAGAATTTTTTGTTTCTTTATAGGAGTAGTACTGTAGTAGTATTTTATTAGGATGTCACTGACCAGTACTTTTTGCAAATTAATGCTATACAAAATAAATACTATAAATTTACCAGTTCTCTACCACTATCTACGACGATATTTTCAATTTCTTACATCCTAAGCTATCCATTTTATATTTTACGATACAATTTGTATTCACTATTTTTCACTCTGTACTTTAATTATTTGGTAATTGATTTTGGTCACTCCACTTTTTGTTAATCACACTCCGAGTTTTATCTTCTAGTGTTCCAAATAGCCAATGAACGACACGGTTTTCATCTCAGCAATAAACGCTTCGGATCATGAAAGTGTCAAGATGAAATCCGAGCCGTTGATTGCGAAATCAACGGCTCGGAAGCTGCACTACAACACTATAGTGTGACACCACACTAAAGGATGCCCTGTTCCAATAGTCATAGCATGAACTTTAAAAGCTTGTTTGTTTGGAGGGATTTGAACGCGGGATTGGATATGTTATGTCGATGGTGTCAAAAGTATAATGTTTTCACATTACAAATTGGATTTTATACGTTGGTACTGTCTATATCCTGGGATATGAAATCTCATAGGGGATGTCAGATTTTATATCCCCTCCACCAAAAGCTATTTAATGTTACTATTTTGTCCTCTCCGTTTTGTCCTAAAGTGATTTGCATGAGGATAAACTAGGAAATGCTTGTCACAATCCCACCCCCAAACAAACAACGGATTTTTTCTCTCTAATATTTCTATATCCCAAGGGAGTTTATATCCCACCCACACCCTAAAAATTCTTTATCACATCTTTTTATCTCTGAGTAAACAAACGAGCCTTAAAAGACAAATAATATTTAACCAAAACACACGTATATTTTTTTTAAAAAAGGAGCTCCCGAAGTTACAATTCAGTGCGCCAAAGTCATTATATTTTCATATAAACTAGCGACAAACACATGCTATGCCTATGCACGGGCATCGAAACACAAAAATTAATAAAGTTTATTATATAGTTTCAACTGTAAAAAAAGTTGTTATTTTGTGAATTTCTAATACCGATGCGTTATATGTCAAAATTTTGCCTTTTGTGAGATGAAGTTACAGGAGTTGGGTTAAAGTAAATGTGTATTGCAACTCCTATTAAAAAGCACATTGTCGAATGTGTAATCCATATTTGTGAAAAGCGTTTCCAAAAATTAGAAATGCTACAGGCTCTAACTGATAGAGTTTGTTTTATGCTAGTTTGTAACGCAACTCCTAAATTAAAAAGCACGTTGTCGAACCAGGAAATGTGTAATCCATAGAAATTCATATAATTTGAATATGTAAAGGAGTAAAATTATAGAAATCATTGGAAAAACCTAATAAATGATACTCCCTCCGTCCCTTTTTAAATGTGTTACCTGGGAATTCCAACACTTTTCACTACTTACACTTATCCATATAATAATACTCACTAAATTTTCAAAAAGGAATCTATTTTTAAGGGCAAAATAGGAAATGTACCCACTAACTTTTCAAAAATGAATCTATTTTTAAGGGCAAATAGGAAATGTACGTAAACGTCTAATTGTCGTTTACAAAGCCCATGAGCAAGAGCAAGCCCAAGAGCAACAGCAAGCCCAAGCCCAAACCCAAACACTGGTAATCACTTATTGGAAAAACTACTCAATAGAGGGGTATGATGCAGGTTGCCAATAGAACCTTGAAAAAATCACCATTTTTTGGTTATTCCCTTGTTAAGAGGCCCTAGTTAAGAATTAAGTGGCAATGATAATTGTGTTCTGTTACAAAATGGTGATTTTCTTGTAAGTTAGCCCATACAGTAGTTGCAGAAATTCAGATCTGAACATAACTAGAAAAACTGACACCTTCTTTATATAGAGGGTGCATCCTTACGTAGAGTGAGCTTTAGCTTGTGAAACTATGCATGAAATGTTGTATTCATAGAGTTTGGATGGGTGGCAAATATATTGGCATTGTTGGGCTTTTGGGAATTTGTAGTGGTCTATGAACTCAACATGAAATCTGTTATGAAGCTGGACATGAATATAGGTTTTACGTAGTTGGAACTGCAGTGTTTTGGTTTATCATACATCCATCTAATCAATGAAATTGGGAAATGTTGAAATTCAGACTTCCATTGTCTTTAACAAACTCTTTTCATCCTATTAATGTGTCAATGAACTTGCAAGTGCTGCATGGTTTACCTTAATCCCAGTTTGATCTCATAAGGTAGTGCTTGGTATTACAAGATTTCCAAGTGCCTAAACCATTTTGTGATTTTTTATGTGTTTTGTTCTTTGTTTGAATCAATATTGTTCTCATCCTAAAATTTAAAAAAATCCAACAATACGTGTATATATATACACACATACATTAGCTCTCTCTCTCTCTCTCTGCACACAAGGTCAATGACAGTAACGAGTAACCCCTCAACAGAAAGAAACTGATGACACCGGCGGGAAGAGAAGACCATGTTACTAGTTCTAAATCTTTTGTTTTATATATTAGAATTTGTTATGCCGTATCAAAGACTTGTCTGATCTGTAAGAGATATGTCTCTCATTTGTCTAATCTGTGAGAGATAATATGTCTCTTATCAACAACTTGTTGTCTGATCTGTGAAAGGCGAAGTTACCACTGTCAACTATCAATTCCCTTCATTCCAAATATCATTAGAACGAGTGATCAAATACTACCTAATTCCACCCAAAACTTGGGACTTGAATACAAAAGACACAAATTTCAACTAAGGATTTTATGGGGCTGAAAACCCCACACATGGCATCATTTCATGTTGCAAAGTTAAACTCATGCAGACTTAAATGAGTTTTTCGAACTGAATGCTCAGCTGTTTCAATTCCTTGTTTTTCCCCGAAAATTAGACACAGCAGTTATTGCTTTTACAGCAGAATTTGATTGTGAGCGGGGTTAATACTGTAGTAGTATACCAAATAGACGACTCCTACATATATATTAGGAGAGAAACTGGACCATAAGTTAATTAAGATCTTGCCAAGGTAATTAGGCTATCCTTGTCTTCTTCATAGCCTGTTTGGTACATTTTGAAATGGAAGAGTCAGGTAATTAAGAAGGGAGGAATATAAAGACACAAGTATATGATCATGTGATGAAAAATGGCTCGAGAGTATACGGTCATTTAGGCTATCATTCTCTTCTTCATAGCCTGTTAGGTACATTTTGAAATTATAAATTTTTTGCTTTCCAAAAAAAAGGTACATTTTGAAATGGAGGAGGTAATTAAGAAGGGAGGAATATAAAATGTGATGAAAAATGGCTCGAGAGTATACGGTCATTTAGGCTATCCTTCTCTTCTTGATACTCCCTCCGTTCCAAATTGATGGTCCTTCTTTTCATTTTGGGATGTCCCAAAATATTTGTCTCATTTCTAAAAACATCCATCAAAACAGGGTGACTTTCCAGTTTTATCCTTAAAAAGTACTTTATCCATCTCAATTTGTTTGTCCATTATCTTTTATTTTATAACGGTTCTTATGATTTTGAAAACTTTGTATAATAAAACTAATTGATATCTATCAAACAAGATCCATATTGCATATGTTTTGAGTTTCATATAAAAAATTAGCCTCACAAATTGGCCACAGTAATTTTGACTGGATTTAGGGGCAAAACAAAAAAGACAATACAAAGTTTTCATACCCCTTAAAAACCTACTTCTCCAAAAGGGGCAAACAAATTGGGACGGATGGAGTAGCCTGTTAGGTACATTTTGAAATGGAGGAGGTAATTAACAAGGGAGGAATATAAAATGTGATGAAAAATGGCTCGAGAGTATATAGTTATCATCGAAATTTGTATCTAGAAAATGGGAAAATCTATCGTACCACCCATGCATATAAAAGGGATGCCGTAGCGGTATTAGCCAAATAAGTGGTCCACAATATTGTACCACTAATGCAAAAATGTAAGAGTTTTACAACTGTAATCAACAATTCTGATGCATTTACTTGAAATTAAAGGAGCACGGTTAGCTATTTAGATTACCAGTGATAAACGAATACGATCGAGTACATATATCAGAATTACCTAAAATATGTGTGTTCAAAGAATCAATATTACCGCTTAACCGATCGGATCCAAATCGAAGCGTTATCGGTCTAGTTATGGTTCTGAAAACATAAGAATCGGCAAATTTGGTTCGACTACTGGTTCTCAATTAACCATGGTTCAAACCGAATCGGACCGTAATTATGTATCTTAATTGGATAAGTTAACTTTTTCCAAGTAAGATATTCTTTTGTGTTTATTAAAAAAAGAAATTTCTTTTGTTCGTAAGTCTTTATATATTACTTTAATTATTGGATACAATATCCAATTTCAATCTTTTCTTATTCCACCTTTCAAATTCACAATTTTCTTCCACCCAAGCAAAAACACTAGTTTTTTAGGTTTTTTTTTTGGGTAAAAGAAACCCTGGTTATGGTTAGATTGTCAAGTATTTTGTGGATCATACTTGGTTTCAAATCTTAATAAAATTCCTATGATAATTTTATGAGTTGTTTGGTACTCTTAATTGCTAATAATTTTATGAATTCAGGTTTTGTGAAAAGTGTTTGGATGTTTATTGGGTAGAACAGGAACTGACTCAAAATCGGTCAATACATGTGGTATAGATCTAGACAGGTTGTAACGTATTGGTTAGATTTTTGTTCTCAAACTTTTAAAACCGTTCGAAATTATCCGGCTACTAAATTTATGGAGAGCCGCACCAATCAAGACTGTGTGCACCCTGAACAACGTACATGGGAAACATAACTCCCATTCGAGGAAGAAATAATCAATTGTTGAGTGTGGCAGTACTGTTTGATCTCTCCTAGTGTAGGAAGATGACCAATTACATGAATTAACCCCTGCCGAGCAAATGTATTACTACTACTCACTATAAGAGTACTTTCTATATGATTATATGATTTTCAAAATCTTGCCATCTTAGCTGTGTATATTGTAGGGATCAGACAAATCCGATGTGATTTTGTTTCCTTATTACCGTAGTGTATAGTGAAAATAGTTATAGCAATGGCAGACCCAGTGTCGGTTCTGAGTTTTTTGAGGTTGGATACGAACTTTATTTTTGAGGCCCATTGTATAATACAAAAAAAAAAAAAGACTAGAAGAATTAAAAATAATAATAACACAAAACTTGATAATCATTGTATACGTTAATCCGAGATATGTTACTTAAACATCATCCTTCGCAATTAAGCTCTCATAATCAAGTTTAGATACCATATCTTTTTTAGTGGATAACATAGCTAATCCATTTAACATTTCTTGCAATATAGTTGACCGAAGGTTAGATTTGATCAACTTTAACTTCGAAAAGTTTCTTTCTCCGAAGGCAACCATGACAAGGGCTTGGAAAGTGAAAAGAGTGGTAAGCAATACTCCTTTTACGATTCTGCTGTTTGTTTTTTTTTTTTGGGAAAATTTCAAAATGACCCCTGAACTTTCTGACAATTCTTAAAAAAAACACCTGAACTTCAGCCGTTAGCAAAACAACACTTGGACTTTTATTCCGTCAACAAAAAAACCCCTGTCGTACCATTCCGTCAATTTCTTGATGGATGGCGCTTAACGGTAACTTATGGGTAAAATAATGATCCAATGGCACAATGGATCAAGTAGTTACGGGTATCCGATTGAGCTGATTTTTCATGAGCCCACTTAAAAAATTATTTTAAAATTAGTGAACGGTTCGGATTTTTCGTGTGAGAACCGTAAATCAGATGGGTCTGGGGCCCCCATTTATGGGTCTCACACAAAAAATCCGAACTATTCACTAATTCTAAAATAATTTTTTAAGCGGGCTCATGAAAAATCAGCTCAATCGCATACCCGTAAGTTCTTGACCCATTGTTTAAATTTTTCATTCGGAAGTGTGATCCTTGAATTATGAATGAAAAATTGAAATAATGGATCAAGCACTTACGGGTATGCGATTGAGCTGATTTTTTGATGAGCTCACTTGAGAAATTATTTTAAAGTAAGTGAACGGTTCGGATTTTTTGTTTGAGACACATAAATGGCCCCACAGACCCATCTTTGCACAAGGAACTGTAGGGCCCCAAAGACCCAATTGATTAAGTCAAGTCATTTGTGCACGAAAAATCTGAACCGTTCACTAGTTTTAAAATAACTTTTTAAGTGGGCTTAGGAAAAATCAGCTCAATCTCATACCCGTAAGTGCTTGATTCATTTGTTTAAATCTTTCATTCAGAAGTCTAATCCTTGAATTATGAATGAAAAACTGAAACAATAGATCAAGCATTTTCGGGTATCCGATTGAGTTGATTTTTTTATGAGCACACTTGAAAATTTATTTCAATGTTAGTGAACGGTTCGGATTTTTCGTGTGGTCGCAAATGGGCCCCACAGATACATCTGTGCACCAAAGATTTGCGAACATAGTTGTCGGATTCTAAAACATGTAATTTAAGTCTTTAACAGTTACCGTTAAGCGCCATCCATCAAGAAATTGACAAAATGGTACGGCAGGGGTTTTTTTGTTGACGGAATAAAAGTTCAGGTGTTGTTTTGTTAACGGCTGAAGTCCGGGTGTTTTTTTAAGAATTGTCAGAAAATTCAGGGGTCATTTTGAAATTTTCCCCTTTTTTTTGGCAAATATATCTTTCAATATTATGAAATCTAACCCAAAAGTTTTTAATACTTTTGACACTATTTTTTAGGCCTTTTATCTTTGAGGTCCATATAAATTAGGCCTAAAGTTTTTTGAATATTATAGATGTATTCCTATATATAAGGGTATAAAATATATGGGGCCCACAAAATTAGTCAAATTTTGGGAGCCAGATGCGGCCGCATCATTGGCGTATCTCCAAAGCCGGCTCTGGACAGACGTATATAGGTACGTAGTATTCATTGGATATTTGGATGAACAAACAAAAATACAGTACAAAAATACTGTATGATGTTTCCTCGGTCGTCATGTTATTTGATTTTTGGATCCGTATGCAGGAATTAGGATTTTATCTTTGTGATAGCAAAAATATGTACTTAAAAAAGTAAAAATACAAACTGCATTATGAGGATGAAAGATTAAAAAAATCTAGTGGTGGCTAGTCTATACAATTAGGTGATAAAAATTTATTTTCTATATAATAATTGTATTTTTTAAAAATCTTGTGGTGGCGGTCGCCACCCCCTTGGCTCCATCCTTGTCCGTACGCCTGAAATCTTCCGCTTGCCGCACCGTTCTACTATATAAATTTCTCTTTTTGTTCTTGTCAGTAAAAGACAAGTACTTCATGCGTAATAGGTTACAGTTTGCAAGCAACAAGAAAGAAGCTACTAATTCAACATACATGACCAAGCACTACACCTAAGTCACATGCAGGATGGAACCAGAGGGAGGGTTAGTAGGGACGACCGCTCCTTCAAGGGGAAAAAAAAACTCTCTAGTAGTATTATTTTTTCCTATGAATAATATATGCTCACCCCTGAAAAGTATTTTAGAAAAAAAAATTCGCCCCTCCATAGTAAAATTTTTCGCTCCGTCCCTAATCACATGAATGGGAGCGCCAGCATGGGAACCAACGTGATTTAAAAAAAAAACAAAAAAACTCATATTACTAAAATTCTCGAGAATGAAGATTAAGTGCAAGAATGCAGAGTGAAGATTGAAAATGAGAGCAGATCGAGGCTATTTTCGGAAGAACTCTTTTTCTGTTTTTTTTTTTATACTCTTCCTCTGTCTCAAATTTTTTTGTCCACTTTTACTATTCACTGTACTTTCGAATGGATAATGTTATATATATATTTATTATCTCATTTGATAGTTCTTGATGAGTTCTATTAAACAAAATTTGAAAAAATTATAAATTGAAAGATATAATCAATTAAAAAATGACACGTATGCGCGTAGATGAAAAAAAATTGGAACGGAGGGAGTATATGATACTTTTGGAAGATTATTATATTACACTTTAAGTACAACATTCTTGTTAGACCTTTGTGTATGTGTATGCGTACACTGCCGGACTCAGGAGGTACTAGAGGGTGTTTGATCCCTGCACTTTTTTTTATTTTCTCCTACTTGTAGAATACTTTTGAATTTTTTTATAAAATTACTGAAAGGTAATCCCTGCAAATCAATCCAAATTGATAATATTGCATCGGTCACTGTATGCGCACACGGTTTGGAGATCCTATGCCCCCTTTCCTTGCCCCCCCTCCTTTGCCCCTCATTACTCAGCCATCGATCTCAGCAACCAACGGTCTGGATTTTATGCCGGCACTCTTGTTCTGCGCCGTCCATTGCAGAGTGAAATCCAGACCGTTGATTGCTGAGATCGACGGCGGAAAATGTGGGCAGAGGATCCGGTTTGGCGCACACACTGTGAAAATATGCAAAGGGTTCAATAACAATGAAAGAGAGCCAAACCTTCCCAGTGTTATCAACGTTTTGAAACTATTGGAAGGTTTGTTCGGATGTTATTTTCAATGCTTTAGAAATAATCGAAGTGTGCGCAAATTAATCTTTATACCTGGTTATAAAAAAAAATACTCCTAAAAAACAAAAACAATGAAAGAACCAAACAATGGACTGCATAAAAGACAACTTAATTAATTTCGGTTCATGTACACATGGCAATTCCAAGCAGCTGAGCAGTTTTCTGGCCGATGCATGCCACCGTAATTGAGGGGGGAAGAGAAACAGGAGGCACCAACCCCGGTGGCGAATGGTGGTGCTTTCCCTCCCATGCAACCGCACATTTGGCGCCTCACTTCTTATACTCTCTCGATTTTACCATAATACCCCCCGGCCGACCCCCTTCTAGTACTCCTTTACCAAATATCTCAACTGCCCTGTTTTAGTACTGGACTAAACTACCCTCTTTTGTTTGTATTACACGAAAATAAGTCCCATGAAGCTAACAAACTTGCAAATGGGCCAAACATATCTTAAGAATCCAACTACTCCGCTACTTAATTACTGAGGATCATTAGCTGGTGTAACCCTATGGTGGGAGCTTAATTTGTTGAGTAGGGTGTTATATATTAATTGGTGACGTAAACACTAGGTTATAAAATATACTACGTATTATATATATATATATATATATATATATATATATGAAGAAGATCCTATAGGGGCTCCCTTACATAGCTTATGTAAGGGATTTTTCGTTCGAGATTGAATTTCGACAATCCGAACCGTTAGATGCGTTTAGAATGTGTTTTTAAGG
>JAXBDA010002922.1:0-38435 GCA_036023075.1 Gaultheria prostrata | reverse complement strand
ACCCAAAGGTGCCTTTCACTTCCGTGCTTATATGGGTTATTGAACGACTTGTAGTGCCTTTCGACAATCCAAAATCCGAAATCTTAGGTACCCAATTCGCGTCTATCAAAATGTTTGTGGTCTTCACATCTCGGTGTATGAAACTTTGACTTGTACCACTATGAAGGTAGTCTAATCCGCGGGCGGCACCAATACAAATGTTGAGCCTTTGCTCCCACGGGAGAGGAGAGATACTTGTGTTGCCTTTTGTTGTATTGAGCTTGTAGAGATGATCGGCAAGGGTCCCTTGAGCCATATATTCATAAACAAGAATCATCTCTTGGCACTCGTTGCAGTAGCCGATCAATGCAACGAGATGAGTATGCCGGAGTTTTGATAGCATGTTGACCTCTGTCCAAAAGTCTCCTGCACCTTGCTTGGACTCGGCATTCAACCGCTTTATGGCAACAACCACGGCACCATTGTCGATGAACCCTTGATACACCTTGCCAAATCCCCCGATCCCAATAACAAATGCATCATTGAACTTGTTAGTTGCTATTAGGATCTCATCTAGTGAAAAGCAACGACAAGATACCTCCATTTGAATCACACCACTATCGATTGTATTTTCACAATTTGATATTGACAACCCAGTAGATGAGGCTCCTGCTAGGATGAAGTCTGAAGATATGACGTCGCCAAACTTAGGTCCATCTCTCGAAAGATTGTTTTTGCAACTCGAATCTGCAGCACTAGCAACATTGATGGCGAGACTTTTGTGTACATGGGGGACTAGGAGATAGATCTCACTGGAAGAGAGGAAAAGGGATGAGAGTCCCCAGACTCGTAGTCCTAAAACCGGCCTCTAGTATTTAAGTTTTCATGCATGACATCATCATCGATTAAGTTTTCATCTTATTATTGTATGAAAAACCTATTATAGGAAGAGTGAGTTTCCATCTTGTCTATTTATTTATATGTGAAAAAGGGTTCTCAAGCAAAAAGGTCCGTGAGAGTAACGACGGACTAGGTATAACCTCCAGTTGTGGTGTAAAGGCGAAGCCCATAGATAAATCTAGGCCCAGTCCTTAGGCTAAGCCCTATTGTTAGTATGATAGTGAAAATGTAAGGGTGGGCGGGTTTTGGGGAGTAACTAGGCGGGTTAAAGTAACCTCGAACCCTACCCGAGCAGGGACTCCTTCAAAGACGGGGATTCGGTTTTTCCTTATTTTACCCTGAACCCAACTTGGGGCCGGGTCTAGCCATTCCTATAAATCTAATCCTTTGTCATCTCAGCTTAGTTACACACCAAATGAATAACATGAATCACAAAAATTAATAGCACAATCACACGGGAGATAAATTGAATATCGCAAATGGAAAACAAGCAAGTCAAAATACAAATCCATCTAGACTTGCAAGCAAGAAGATTGCTATTGGGCTTGAGAATCAACTTCACCAACATGCACAAGAGGAATAAACCATTTTCTGAACCTTAATCACAACAACAAAAAGTAGCATATCAAATCACCCTAAAATTGCAGAAGTTGTGTTCTCTCAGCCCTAGTCTTGACGCAATGAAGTCTACACGAGAGAAAATGAGACGAAGAGTAAGAAAGGGGGGGAGAAGCGAAACTTGACAAAGAACACTTGCTCTGATTTCTTCGATCACTTTGGTGAAATGATATTCATTCATTGACTTGTTTCTCCATACGTAGGGCGGAAGAGAGAGGGGAACTGAATATCCAAAACAACGTCATTTTAGATGGTCGAAAATAACTCCAAAACGACGCTATTTTGGACAAAAAAATGCAGACGTAATCTTAGGAACAATATCACCCCTCCACTCTTTATATAATGGATGTCCTGAAAGGCAATTTAGGTTTATAATTGCTGTTGTAATAGCCAAATACCCACTACAAGCAACCAGTCCACCGTACAGATTGATCAGATAATTAATGCGGAAAACTAGATGGATACACATATGTTCATGACAAGGAATTCAGCTTGATTTTTTTTTAGGATTGTGTAAACATCAGAGCCCGTAACGTGCAGAAATCTTAGGCTATACAATTTTTACTCTGAGTCTAAGCAAAAGTCTGGGACTGTGAATGACGGAGATATTTCTTCTTGGAATCCCAATGATGGAGATATTATTGCCCATGGTCGAACCAAATCAGACATAAGAAAGGTCTGTTCTCCAATTGTGAACTCGCTATCGAGAGGGATGACGTAGTTGTACGAACTGGGGATGTTTGCCATAGGTAACTCATCACCCATCTCGATGGAACTTTCCCAAGCCTCTTGAAGTCGCAATGAAGATTGAAGGCTCTCCAACACATCGTCCATAGAAGGGCATCGGATCGATTCCCTAACCAGGCAACATAGTGCTATATCGACATAGTGCCTAAAGCATTCGGGTGCTATTTTCCCGATTAGATATGGATCAATGACCTCATCGATAGTTCCTCTTTTGAGGCATCGAGAGAACCATAAATGGAACGGTCCTGTGTATAGCCCTTGAGTAGAAGGACCCCCAGCACATAGTAGTTGCAACATCAAAACACCAAATGCGTACACGTCTGATTTCTTTGTCGCTTTATAATGGAATGGTCCCGTGGTTGCAATGCTAGTGGGAATCGGTTGTGAAAATTCAAAATTACCAACTTTCGCAACCCATTTATCGTCCAAAAAAACATTTGATGATGTTAGGTTGCGGTGGATGACTTGTTGCTCTACGTTGGTGTGGAGATACTTGAGTCCTCGTGCGATGTCGATGCAAATCTCGAGTCGCTTTTTCCAAAGAAGTGGATTGTTATAGGTTTCACGGAGATGACTTCCCAATGTTCCGTTGACCATGTAATCCTACACGAGAATCAACTCATGCTCCTCGTTACAGAATCCTATCAGCGAGAGTACGTTAGGGTGCCGGGGCAGAGATAGTGCCCCAATGTTAGCACTAATTAGTTCGGTCAAGTGGAACCTTTTAATCGCTACCAAAAGGGTTCCCCCCACCATACATCCCTTGTACAATCTAAACCAACTGTCTTTCTCAATCAAAAGACCCTCGTCAAAATCATTCGTGGCAGCGCGAATCTCTGCAAGTGAGAAACGGGGGTGCACCGACTGGTTGAGGTAGTAAAAAACTTGACGTGCAAACGAAAGCTTTGCACCGTTGCCCTTCCCTTCTTTCCACCAACGATTCATACCTCTTGGCACAAGTTTTATGCCCTGAAATATTGTCTTTGAGATAGTTCCCTGCAATCTTCCCTGACGCTCATGCGACACCAATGCAATCTCAAGGCTCTCCACTACTTCAGCCATTGTAGGCCTTTCCTTTGTCTGATTATGTACACACTTGTTGGCAAGTTCGGCAAAGTACTTGAGACTACGTGGTGTTGTTTCTCCATTCAGAGAGCGATCAGTGATTTGGTCAAGCTTTCCTTTTTTGATGTGTATTTTCGCCCAAAGAATTAGACTAATTTGGTCCTCCTTGAGTCTTGTATCTATTGGTGGCCGACCACACAAGACTTCCAACAGCACAACACCGAAGGCATACACATCAGATTTCTTGGTTAGTCGATTGGTATAGATATAATCTGGATCTAAATATCCAATCGTTCCTTTGACTTTTGTGCTAACATGGGTTTTGCTATGGCTTGTAATGCTTTTAGATAACCCAACATCAGAAACTTTTGCTACCAAATTCTCGTCCAACAAAATGTTTGTGCTCTTAACATCTCGGTGTATGATACCTTGTTCGGTACCATTATGAAGGGAGTCGAGTCCGCGTGCAGCACCTAGGCAAATCTTGAGCCTTTGCTCCCATGTTAGATGAGGTATAGCCTTACCGCTTTCTTCTCTACTTGTTTTGTAAAGATGATAGGCAAGGGTCCCGCTAGCTATGTATTCGTAAACAAGAATCATCTCCCGCAACTCGTTGCAATAGCCGATGAGCGAAACGAGATGAGTATGCCGGAGCTTTGAAAGCAACTTTATCTCTGTCCAAAATTCTTCAGCGCCTTGCTTGGACTCGGCATTCAACCGCTTTATGGCAACAACGGTGGTTGTAGCACCATCGTCAATGAAGCCTTTATAAACCTTACCGAATCCCCCAGTTCCAACAACTAATGCATCATCAAAGTCGTTAGCTGCTATTAATATTTTGTCTAGTGGAAAAAAATGACAAGATTCCTCCAATTGAACAACACCATTTATTGCTTTCTCTGAGCTCCCTAAAGAGAGCGAGTCATTGGATGAGGCTTCCGTTTGATCAAAGGGATTAGAAAAGGACAAGGCATGTTGTATCTCACCCACATTTTCCAAGAGGTGATTTTCATGACTCGAATCTGCAGTACCTCTAAAAATGTTGATGGCAAGGGGGACTTGTGCAAAATTTTCCATCTCTAAAACTGTTTTCAAGAAACACAATGGAACAAAGTGAATAATCAAATATATTCCTACACACAAAATCTGAGCTTCAACGTGCGAGGAATATTTACAATGGGGGATGCGTTGAGTTCCAGTTTCACCCAAAAAAATAAAAAGAAAACCAGAAAAAAATTAAGAAAGATAAATGATGAAACCGCGCTGTTGATAGTTGCGAAGGGGTGTTTTGGCTAAATAATTGAGTCAGATTATTTCGCATTTGTTAGTTTCACATCGATTTTTTATTGTTCGTCTTGAGGAGAAGAATCTAAAAAGTAAAAAATTATAAGAAAAATCTTTAAAAAGTTCACTAAAGAGAAAATAATTCAAATCATTTTTATTTTTATTGATACATTTTAGATTCCTCTCGTCGAGACGAATTAATATTCCACAACAATTAATGCAAAACTAATAAATTAATTTTTTTGAATATGGACAAAAAAATAATCTGGCTTAATTATTTATCTGAACACCTTGAAGACTACTAGAACAGGACATGGGGGTGTGGTTGTCTCTAAGTGGCCCCCATAAACTACTTCCTTGTCCCCCATTTATCGGTCCCTTTTGGTATTTCAACTTATTATGGGCCATAAGCACTTATCATATTTTTCCTTTCTCTTTTCACCATTTAACTTTTTTAACATCGTCATTGCATTCTGAAAATTTTAATTAGACATCCTGTACCAATATTACCATTATGATTCCATCCCACGAGATTTGAATCTTTATAATTTCATCCTAAAAATGAATAATCGAACCATTGTGCCCTTAATAATTGATTCATTATCAATATATGTAAATAGAATAATTATATATTTCTTAATTATACCTACAAGCAGTTACAATTCGTATTTCAATGGGATTTGGTTCTATTTCAATGGGATTCCTTAATTATTAGAATACCATTTCGATATATACATATATAGATATATATTTTCCTATATATACTAACTAATTACCATTTCCACTTTGATATATACATATATAGCTATTTTCCTATATATACTAACTAATTACCATATTTACAGAAGGCCTAAACTCTCTCTGATCTCTCTCTTTCTCTCAAGATCTGTTACCCAGAGATGGCGGTGAACATGTTGAGTACGGTGGCGGTCCATGACTGAGGATGGCGTCGATAGCCCTGGATCGAGAAGGCGGCGGCCGCGCACGCTGATGATCTATGGCTAAGGGGCTAAAAGACCACAACTCCAAATCCATGATTAAGCCTCCTCCAACCAAACCACAATATGAATCCAATCAGCCAACGCATTCAAGAAGTGTTTATGGCATCATATAAAGGGAAATGATGGCTTACGGAATGGATAAACAAAGATTGAGGCAAACAGAGTATGCATTAGGCTTACGGTTTATTTTCAATTTTCATTTTTTGTAATGGTTTAATCTTTGTCCGATTCCCATTTTTTTACTCCAAAATCTATTTGTTTATTTTCCGATTCAATGGTGAATCTTTTTCCGATTCATGGTTGGTGTTCTTTTTCTATTTGAATAAGGTTTATTGATTAACCATTTTGGTGATTTGATACAGTAAAAGTGGTAAATTAATAAACCGTGTTCACTGTATGAAATAAACAACATGTGAACATGGTTTATTGATTTTTCATATTGGGTGATTTGATACAATAACAAATGGTTTATTGGTTTACCACTTCGGTGATTCGACAAACTAAACATGATAAATCAACACATGATTCAACCATGTTTTTCATGTGATTTTATGGTGCATTAATCAACCATGTTTTCCATGGTTTTGGCTTGGGTTGTAGTTTTATGGTGCATTAATCAACCATACGTTTCATAGTATTTTTATGGTTTTTTTTTTGGTATATGCAATCCGACTTTTGGATTACTTCAGAACAAAATATCATGATTAAATATATTTAATTTTTTTTTGAGATTTTAGGTGTGAGAAGATTAGGGGAGAGAATATTTATAAGATTGGGAAAGAGTGATTTTTCAAGATAGGAGAGAGAGATTGAGATAAATTAGGAAATATTAGGAGAGAGAAATGTTAGGAAATTAGGAGAGAGAAATATTAGAAAAATCACGAGAGAAATATTAGGAAAATTAGGAGAGAGAAAGGGTGTTTTGGGGTTTATTTGAATTTCAGGATGGACTCATAAATATTCAAATCTCATATGATGGAATCATAATGATATTGTTTGTATAGGATGTCTAATTAACTCTTCCTTGCATTCTTTATTACTATGAGCAAAGTTGAAAAGTAAGGGGTAAAAGAGTAAACTCAACCACTTTTGTCGATTACTTTTGAACGAGGACATTATCTTTGAGACAACAAAAAGTGTTAAAAGAGATCGAAAATTGGGGACGAGTGTAGTAAAAAAGCACTTTTATATTCTCACGTGTGTACATTTTGCAGATCTGGATCCTCTCTAGTAATGGGAGAGGAGCATCTCATCCGGTTACTTCTTTTTCAAGCTCATACCGGCCCCATGTTGATGATTGAAACCATACATATATGTAGATCTTGTTGAGTACTTCAACCATGTAAAAATTTGTGCTGATTGGAACCGTTCGATACTTGATCCACAAACATTTATCTTGAAAAAAGTGGGAAAAATTAGTTTCTATCTAGTCTTGTCTTATATTTTTTTTCAAGATTAATGTGATCTGATTAGGTATCTACCAGTATCCGATCAACACGAATTTTTGAATGGTTGAAGTGCTCAATGAAATCTACATAATCTACAATTTCGATCATCCATGTGGGCCAAGTATGGACCCAAAAAAGGAGCAAACGGATGGAAATTAAGCTCCTCTCCCATTACTGGAGAAGCCAGATCCATATTTTGCTTACCGATGAGATTTGTACCGATGGCGTACAAATCATATTGTGGCCATTCTATAGTCTCATACAATTTGGAAATACAAATGATCCAATTTTTTTTTCAATATATATGTATATGTATATATATATATATATGCGATAACTCTATATACTTAATCCAATAAAAAAAAACTTTCTATTTAGAATGAAGTTAGATAACTAGATCAAACACTTTTTAATTATCTGATCGAGTTGATTTTTATGAGCTAGTTAAAAAATTATTTTGAAATAAATAAATGACTCAGATTATTTGTGTGGAACCCCGATGTAAGTCCCACAACGTGTTCTTTACACCATCGGTATGAAGCTCATTGGTATCATAGTATTATGGGTTGTTACTTGGTTTTTTTATTTTATAGAGTATTTCTCAAGATGATGACTTATCTCCGTATATAGCGAATTCATTTTTAGCATTTGCTTTTAAGATTCTTGACAACAGAAACTAAAGTATGAAAGAATTTGTATCAAAATTCTAGCAATGGACAATTAAGATCTAAACTGTTTCGTTTAGTCCAAATTAATGACCGGAGGAGATCCAATTCAGAAGAGTAGTTTCTATTTGCCTCAAGACTCGTGACTTGGCTTGGGGAAAAAAAGAAACACAACGATCCCTAAATCTCAAAAAAATAAAAAAAAACTAGTAGAACTTACCTTGTAAGATTTCGGAAGTAAATCGACGAAAGGACCAAAAAGGTCGACTGGCCTCACTCGATTTCCGTCGATGCTTCAACAATCTCTGGTCTAGAGAGAGAGAGAGAGAGAGAGAGAGAGAGGAAGAAATCGATGAAATGAAAAAAAAAAAAAGGGGAGGAGCAGATGCAACGTGAAAAGGTCATTTCTCCGTTTCGATGGCAGTATTTTAGTTCTGATAAAAATAAAAGGGTGCCGAAAATGTACATAACGGCTTGCGAAATCCACTTTTGGGTGGCACAAGAATAATTCAAATCGTTCAATAAAGTTAAAATAAATTTTTGATGGACTTTGCGAAAAAAATCAGCTCAATTAGATATGCTTAAGTGATTGATCCAAACTTCAAATTTTCATTAAGAATTCAAGATTCTTAATGGTGTAAATAATAAATGCGCCAGTTATTGGTGCAAATAATCATAGACATGGTGATTGCTCGGTGACTTTTAAACGATCCCATTATTGTTTGGTGTAAATAATCATTAGACATTCATGATGTGATGCCATGACAAAGGGAGTCGAGGGTGCTGTCCCTTGGGGGCAGTGGGAAGAACAGCCAGAAGAAAGGAAGGAGAAGGGAGGGAATCGGAGTAGGAAAAAGTGCATGATGAGAAGGACGGGAATCGGGAATCTGGGGGCGTGTAATGACCTTACTCACAGTGAGTGAATCCTAACGGTGAGGAATGGAATCAGGATTTTTGCGTAGTGGGACGGGCTATATATGTGGAATGGTTGGGTTTTATAATTTGATGATATATATTTTTTCAATCAAATTGTTGCAGGGCGACAGCCCCTACTGGCCACCCCTGACTCCATCATTTCTAACGGTTAAGAGTGTTTTGAATTGTCTGGATTTGAAATAAAACTCTTCTATGGAAGAGAAGACTCTTCTCGGGAAGAGTTTTATTTAAAATATGGACGGTCCAAAACAAAATGAACGGCAATAATTATTCACTACATTCCTGTAGTGAGCAAGTCACTACAAGCCCCCGGGTCTGGGAATCAGAGTAGGAAGAAGTGAACAATTACCTTACCCAAAAAAGAAAAAGAAAAAGAAAACGTGCTTTTGTTGGGGAGTGAAGGAGAAGGAAGGGAATTTGAGTAAAAAGACCTAATTATCCTTGAATACATTTTTTTGTTTTCTCATTATCCACTCTTATCTGTCTACCCTTACCTACCATATCAACTTCGTACTACTCAAACTAAATATTAAACCTATTATCTCCGTAGCTATGTTGGAGAAAATTCATTTTTGAGATGAATGAGACTTGTCTCATTATGGAATTGATAATGCCAAATTTGGTTAAGAAACCTGCATGTGCTCGCCGTCACTCAACACTGGATGTTAACACCCAATTTTGTCCTACCACTCTCGCAAGTCGAATATCAGAAAACAAAAATTCATGTGCCGCATGGCTTCACGAGTTCACTGTTTGGGTAGGGGCATAATTGAACAATGACAACTTATTCATCTCTACGCCCTAACAATTTTTTTTACTACAATCGGACCCCGAAGTCAAGAACATTCAGAGGCAGTGCGCGTGAGCAAAACCATGGAGTGTCGGCAACATCACTGGATGCGTGAAAATGGAGCTTGAATATATGAATAAGAACAAATGCAAATGGGACTAGATATTATGACATAACATAATTGGGCACCAACTCATCCCATCACATTTGCTGCAGAATGTGGATAACAGGATAAGAACAAATGCAAATGCGACTAGATATTTTGCCGTTTATGCCTTGGCACTCATATTTTCCATCTCTAAACACTTGTGGTGGTTAGGGTTTGTGCATCTCGAAGACTTGCAAAGATCGAATAATTTTTTGGGCTAAATAAACATCTTCCTGGAGTTTTCAACATCAACAAATCATATTCTCCGTGTGAAGTCCTTTTGTGGAGTTTGGAACGCAACCCGTTTGGAAGGCTGGGGGATTCAAGATTCAGCGATCATGCAGACGTGTGATTAACATGGATTTGGCAAATAGGTTGTAGATTTCGTGGCGAAGATACATGAACATTGAGTAAGATTACTTGTATCACACATTATCTCTAGTGCATGATTCCTTCCCGTAGTTTTTTTGTGCCTAACCGCCGATCTCCTAGTACTTGCGGAGGCTTTATTTAACTTCCCCGACCTTTTCCGAGTTTTCTTGGGTCCTGAGTAAGCTCTGTCTGAACTCCACCGACATTTTCCGAGCAATCTCCCAGTTCATGCTGGAGTTCTACCCAGCGATATTTACAAGATCTCTATTTCTAGGAAAAGTTGTGCCCAAATTTCTACAGGATTTCTGCAGGTATCCAAACGTTTTAACAAATACTAGTAGACGAGCATGTGCTTTGCACATGGAGTATTTCTACATAAATGGACTTTACTTTGAAACGAAGCCCACTAATCGTTGTTTCCTTTCCTTGTTTGAACCTCGCCCTTCACTTTAAGGTTATGCCATCCTAAGGCGCTGCTAAATGGAAGGATCTTATCATTATCCATGAATGATAAATCATAGATCGAACCGTTGAATCTGAAAAATTGGGTGCTATCATATAGCTTTGTACTAACAATATAGACTTTGTTGGTCTTTGCATGTGAACAATATATAGAACTTAGATAATGTTATGGACACCCGCCATATAAGCGGCTACGATGGGTTTAAAGTCATCTGGGGGCAAAGATAAGGGAGACAAAGGCTGAGTCCTGTTCTGTGATCATCTTTGCCAAGGCATCTGTAACACGATTACCTTCCCAGAGAGTATGTGCGCGCAATCGATCAATCATGAGATTTTAGCAGGATTAGCTCGCATTCTTCCACCAAGACCGTCGAATGGAAACTCAGCAGAGGACTATCTTTGACCATCTTGATTGCAATTTCAGAGTCTGACTCAATTTCGACATCAACATTTCATGCCCCAAAACTGTTTTCAAACCATGGTAGATACCCCAAAGCTCCGCTTTTAAACTTGAATAATCAAGAGATCTTCCATAGAAGCCCGTGGTCCAAAATCCTCTTTCCTGACGGATGACACCATTGAATCCCGCTTTTCCTGGATTTCCTTTTGAGGTCCCTTCTGTATTGAGCTTCATAGTTCTTCTATTTGGGAAGGACCATTTGATCAGTCTATCATGGGAAGAAGCATTTCTTATGTTAAGATCGAAGGCATCAATAATCTCAGTAGTATACTTACGTATATCCATGTCAATAGCAAGCAAGTTAAAAACCACATCATCAAAAGCTTTCTTATTTCTCTTGACCAAAATATTTAATAAAACAACTATGAAAAGCAAGTTCAAAGGATAACTAAAAGTAGAGTAGTGCATCCCATCTTTACAATTGGAAGAGGCCTATTCTTCCCAGTTAGAGATGTCCATCAAGAACCTACGAAAGATGGAAGTTAGGCCAAATGTTGAGACTAAAAGGGCAACGAACCAATAAATGAGCCATGTTTTCTACTTTCATATTACATCTGTGAGACATGCCTCTCAGAGTTCCTTGCAAGCTGGTTAGGAGTTTACAATGGAGTTGCAACTAAATGAAACCTTTAAGCTTTTGGGGGTATTTTCAACCTCCAAATCCAACTCCAATTCAATTCATAAATAGATTGCATATCTCAGAGCTAGTAATCAACTCATAAGCATACTTCACATTAAAGTTGCCATTGTCACTTAACAACTTAAGCCTCTAGCGTGTGGATTAGTTCCTTGTATATTAATGACCTAACATGCTTACTCTCGTCTTTTTATTTATTTATTTATTTATTTTTATTTAAGGACTCATATTTGCACATGCGCTAACAATTAATCATCCCTCATGAGAACCACGCATTGAGCATTTTAGAGGTAGAGTTGAGGCACTGTCATAACAAAATTAATAGCCATTCCAATAAAAAAAGAAAATAAGAGTAGAAAAAAGTCCACTCCTAAGACAAGGAGAACAGAGTGTTACTTCTCGGAAAAAAACACAATAAGGCTACATAGAATCAAACAATGATCGCATCATAAATTCACAGAACAGAGAATTGAAATAATACAATTTCAAATGGTTCTAATTAGAATACATTTAAGTAAATACTTGTTAAACTATGATTGGGAAAACGACGAGAATGATTGGGAAATTGAATACGAACTACAGGGAAAACGATGTTTCTAACTTGTGGTGAGGTCAAGTTCTCCACATAGTTAGCATCGTCTATAGATGGAGCAATGTAGGTAGGCATTCACTAGAAAAAACTAATGTACATTTTGCTTGAGATACAGAACAACACACGTAATGCCTCTCCGTCACGCCAGCTAATAGAATTAAAAGACGCAAGCTCCTGAAGAAGTCTTTAAGGTTCTTCCGCCGCATGGAGAAAAGTTCTAGCTCAAGGCGGTTAGCATACTCTAGATGGGGCTTCACACATTCAACTTTGGAAAAACTAATATGCATTTTACTTGAGAGATACCGAACAATGTACGTAAGCATTCACTAGAAAATTAAAATGCGAGTCCAAACCAATGAAATAGGACCTCAAGCCACTTCTTTGGAAAAGCAACTGAGAACATATCAAAATGATCGCTGAGCTTTCGCCCAAATTCCTCATAACTACCTATACTTCACTTTATTTTTGTATCAATTAAACACATGTATTTTAAAAAGCCCTTTAAAAATTCAGCACCTGGCGTCATATTCTGCCAAAATTGTAACCAAATGTGCTGGCATGGCCACATTCTCCCGTGAAGTGGTCCATTGTCACATGACATGGACCTGACTCAGCCTAATTTGGAGGGAAAACACCATCTCCAAAACATCACGTGTGTTGCACATAGTATTAAAGGCCCCCCTTTTACCTCAACTTTCCTTGGTGGTCCGAAGAAAAAGATGCACAAAGAGGATTAGACATACCCAAAATCGACCTTTTCACTTGGTTGTGTGTTTTGGTAGTTAAATATACTGTTTACCTATTGATTTGCGTATATTTGTTGAGACAAAAATTCGGGTCATTTGACTATAAGCAATATGGTGTGTCGTTTGGGGTCCAACATAAGTTGGTCTTATGCCCGGTCGTTACTTCCATGGCCTCGGAATTAGTCAAATTGCATACAAATTGGCCCGGACATCTGGTTATAGAAAAAAGTTGGCTGCGTGCCATGGTTCCTTAAATGGGGGAGCATTACTCCAATGACTACTATTTTAAGGTTGATGGCGAGCCTAGGTAATCTAGTCAGAGACAGACGCTATGCATCTGGGCCAATGAATGTGGATGGTAATAGAGTGGTCCAAATTTACATGAGATGGAACTTGGATAATGCTGTACCTATTCAGTGTAGTGAAATTGGTAGTAGTGAATTTTGTTGTTTTGTTGCTGCTGTTGTTGTTAATAACTGGATGTGTGAACCAGTTTGCGCACACCTTGACTAATTCCGGGAACTTGAGAGTAACGACTGTGCATAACCTCCGGTGGTGGTTTTATGGCTAAGCCCATTGTCAAATCTAGCCTTAGTCCTAAGGCTAAAGCCCAATTATTAGTATGATAGGGGAAATAACAGGCCGCTCCATATTTGCGGCCCATTTACGTCGCGCTCCAGTCCTGTTGAAAAAAAGCTCGGGCAACTCCATTACCTGTTTTTCTACCCAAATTACCCCTCACGACCTCCGATACCGAAACGGCTACCAACTGCGATCAGCGTTCTACAAGCTCGAGGAAATCTACACTCTACTGGAACGCTGATGATGTCGACAAAGAGTTAGTTGATCGCGTCCATGCTGATACATTCTCAATTGATCGAGATTTGATGCTGATGCATTTTTGTTCTCTATGAAGAAAGTCTGCTCGAAACCGACACACGCGTCGTGAAGTTTCTCAACTTCTACGAGTGGAAAGATGAGAGCTAGTTTCTCAACATCTATTTTCTTCTCCGAACCGGTCCACAAACAACGGACTGAAACCTAGATTCATCTCAACTGGTGATGATGTCGACAAAGAGTTAGTTGTATCGTCTATTTTCCTTCTCATTTCGCACTTTTGGAATTTAGAGTTTGAAACCCAACGACTGCAAAATTTTTAGTATCATTGTTTGTAAATGATTGGTTCTTGTTTATTTGTCCAATAACTGTTTGATAAAAAACTCCAAAGAGATTTCTTATAATGTTCTGGTTCGTCGGAACTGCAAAATTTCCGATATACTTGTTTGCAAATTATTGGTTCTTATTTGTTTGTCCCGAAGCTGTTTGATAAAATGCCCGATTAAGACTTTTGGCTTGAATTATTGGTTCTTATTGGTTCTTATTTGTTTGTCCCATGTGGTATCTGTCTGTCCTTGTAAGTTCGCCTACCGCGGTGGAGTTGCACGTAATTAAGATAAGTGTTTAACCTGAACGGTAATTAGTGAACAAAAAAGTGGACCGGCTGTAATAAAACCTAGTGAAAATGTAAGGGTGGGCGGGTTCAGGTAACTGGGCGGGTTAGTGTCAGCCCAAACCTTACCCAACCCTGATTCGGTTTTTCCTTATTTTACTCCGAACACAACCTGGAACCTGAAAATAGGACAGAAACCATCCCGATCGGGTTGGGGCCAGGCCGGACCGGGTTTAAATGCCGTCCTAAATGGAATTCATATTAAATCTAATCCTTCGTCATCTCAGCTTACTTAACACCAAATGACTAACATTAACATGACTCATAAAAATTAAAAGCAAAATCGAACGGGAGATAAATTGAATATGTCAAATGGAAAACAAGCAAGTCAAAATACAAATCCATCTAGACGTGCACGCAAGAAGATTGCAACTGGGCTTGAGAATCAACTTCACCAACATGCACAAGAGGAATAAACCATTTCCTGAACCTTAATCACAACAAAAATAAGTAGCACATTAAATCACCCTAAAATTGCAGAAGCTACTAAGTATACACGAGAAGAAATGAGGCGGAGAGTAAGAAAGGAGGGAGGGAGAACCAAAACTTGACAAAGAACACTTGCTTTGATTTCTTCGATATTATGACGATATGATATTCACCGTCTCGTTTCTTTGCAGGGGAGAGAGAGAGAGAGGCGAACTGAATATGCAAATTTGTTTCGGAGTTATTTTCAATCATCCAAAACAATGATGGTGGAAGCAACTCCAAAACGACGCCATTTTGGATGAAAATGCGCGGACGAAATCTTGGGAATAGTATCTGTTGGAAATACGTGATGGGCCTAACACACTTTGTTGTAGGCAAGAGCGCACACACACAAGTAGGAGAGACGTGAGGGAGGAGATAAAGCACCATATGTAACTGAAATGCTTCAATAATCTTTATCACACTTGACTACTTCATTGTAGTTCATTCATTCACTCATACTCAACCCCACTCTTACTCTCAATTTCTCCACTTTCCATCACACTAGTAACACTAGACTACATAGATACTTATAGAGATATCGAGATGTAACACCCACTACTAAACATAATGCCCATGACTCCACTAAACAATTACCAGGGACCTTTGATAATCCCAACTCCTAATTCCATAACTTCAACCAACTAATTACCAAGACTTTTCATTACTAAAGCTCCCACTAAGAAATATGAAAAATCCTCACCTAATAACCACTTAACTCAAATCAAGTTTACTTTCCAACAGTATCACCACTCTGAGTCTGTGGAAAACCAATACATCGTAGAAATTTATCAGATAATGAGGAAAAATTGATGGATAGTGTAAAAATTTGCTAGATTATTTCAGGATTGTGTAAAAATCAGAGACCCTTACTTGGAGAAATCATGATCGGACCCTATTACAAATCTTACTCTGAGAATGATGTTGCCCATTGAATCAAATCGGAAAGCTCTGTTCACCAATTGTAACCTTACTATGGACAGAGATGATGTTGTACAAAGTGGGGACGTCGGCCATAGGTAACTCATCACCCATCTTGATGAAGTTTTCCCATGCCTCTTGTAGTTGTAATGAAGATTGAAGGCTCCCCATCACAGCGTCCATAGAAGGTTGTCGGAATGATTCTTTGCAACGCAACTTAGTGCTAAAATGACAAAGAACTTAAGATATCCCGGTGCTATTTTTCCAATGAGGTATGGATCAATGATCTTATCGATAGTTCCTCTCTTGATGCATTCGATCAAACATGAAATTAATGTACCCTTGTCCGAAAAAGGTTTCTTAGCACACAATACCTCGACCAGCACGATACCAAATGAGTACACGTTTGATTTCTTTGTAACTTTTCCGTGCCATAAGTACTCGGGGTCGATATACCCTGGTGTGCCAAATCGAACTGTTTCTAAGACCTCGATGCCAATGGGAATCGGTACGGAACTATCAAAAGCAGCAACTTTTGCAACCCATTTATCGTCCAAAAAAATGTTGGATGACTTAATTTCGCGGTGGATGACTTGTTGCTCTAGGTTCGTATGGAGGTATTCGAGTACGCATGCAATATCTATGCAAATCTCAAGCCGCTTTTTCCAAGGAAGAGGATCATTATTGGTTCCCCAGAGATGACTTCTCAATGTCCCATTGACCATGTACTCGTACACGAGAATAAACGCATGCTTCTCATAACAGAATCCTATCAAAGAGACTAAGTTAGGGTGAGGAGTCAGAGATTGTACCCAAATCTTTGCACTAATATATTCCTTGTCCAAATCTAAAATCATACCGTTTGATCACAACCTCAAGAGTTCCCCCCACCATACATCCCTTGTACAATGTAAACCTAGAGTCTTGGCCGATCCGAAGATAGAAATCATTCGTGGCAGCAAGAATTTCTTTAAGCGAGAAACGACGGTAAACCGATGGGGTAAGGTCGTCTAAAATTCGTCCTCCACCATTACCCTTCCTTTCTCTGCACAACCAATTCATAGTTTTATGCACAAGTTTTATGCCCTGAAACGCCTTTACGATAGTTCCCTGCAATCTTCCCTTACACTCTTGCGACGCAAATGCAATCTCAAGGAGTTCCACTACTTCAGACATTGTAGGCCTTTCGTTTCGTTGAGTATGTAAACACTTGTTTGCAAGTTCAGCAAAGTACTTAAGACTCTGTGGTGGTGTTTCTCCATTCAGGGAGGGATCAATGATTTGGTCAAGCTTTCCCTTTTCCATGTACATTTTTGCCCAAAGAATTAAACTGCTTTCCTCCCCCTTGAGTCTATTAACTACTGGTGGCCGACCACACAAGACTTCCAATAACACCATGCCAAGGCCATAAACATCAGATTTCTTGGTTAGCCGCTTGGTGTAAAAATAATTTGGATCCAAATATCCAAATGTTCCTTTGACGTTTGTGCTAAGATGGGTTGTTGTATGGCTAGTAATGCTTTTAGATAACCCGAAATCAGAAACCTTTGCTACCAATTTCTTATCCAACAAAATGTTTGTGCTCTTCACATCTCGGTATATGATACCTTGTTCGGTACCATTATGAAGATTGTCGAGTCCACGTGCAGCACCAAGGCAAATGTTAAGCCTTTGCTCCCATGTTAAATGAGATACACTTTCACCACTTTCTTCTCTAGTTGTTCTATAAAGATGACTGGTGAGAGTCCCACAAGCTACATATTCATAAATAAGAATCATCTCCTGCCCCTCGTCGCAATTAGAGGTGTCAAATGGGCTGTGCCGTGCCGGCCCAGCCCATTTATTTCCGTGCCTAGCGTGCTTCATGCCGTGCCGTTCCGGGCCCAATTAATAACCGTGTCGTGCCATGCCGTGCTTTTTTGAAATATCCTCGGCCTAGTCATGGCCCATGCATGGCCCATCACAATCCGTGCCGTGCCGTGCTCGTGCCGATTCTCGTGCACATGCACAATCGAGCCTTGTGAAGCTAAAAAATACTTTTAATGCCTCCGAACTAAGTATTGTCTTCCGATCACGTGGTTGTCAATATCCGATGATTTCCAACTATGGTCGAATATATGATAAAATAAGTGAAACGTGAAATCACAACGGACCGTGATTCTTTCTGCCGTAGCTTGAAACTACGACCACGTGTTGAGCCACAAACATGTCGTCGCCACCCACTCTCCCCGTATAAATCCCCTGAAAAAATAAAATAAAAATTCAAATCACCGTAATATATTAATTCAAAATAAGATTGCATATTTTTTACATTTTACCCTGCGATAGTCACCGAAGGAGTTATAGACCCTTAAGCTGGCTGTTAATTCAAAATAAGATTGCATATTTTTTACATTTTACCCTGCGATAGTCACTGAAGGAGTTATAGACCCTTAAGCTGGCTGTGATTGTTCCCTGTCTGTCGATAATTCTTTTGATGACTGAAGGAGAGGTTCCTTGAGGAATCCCCCAATAATCTTGTATCCACACCCTCCTCTGCACAAGAAAATAAAAATACAATAAAAAAATATTAAATATAGTTTTTTGGGTTACAAATAACGTAGAGTTAAGAAATTAAATACCATTCCGCGTGGTGGCTGTCTCCTCCATCCTCTCTCGCCCAAATAAGGGTAATCCTTGGCTAGACACACCACATAATCCCTACCGTATTTGTAGACATCAGTCCTAGGAGTAAGATAGATGCCTTGCACAACTCGTCTCTCTAGGGGGTCATATTGTGCCTGAGGGATTTCTGGTTCTTCTAGTCTCCTTCGAAGGCCCAAACGAACCGGTAGGCAGTCAATGATTTCTTGTTGAGAAAGAGGAATGGGTGCTGCTCGTCTCCGCAAGGCGATGTTGATACTAATCGAATCGAGAATAGCAACTATAAAACAAGTAGCAGAAAAAAAAAAACCACAGATTAGATTAGGTAGAGGTGTCGAATGGGCTGTGTCGTGCTGGCCCAACCCATTTATTTCCGTGCCTAGCGTGCTTCGTGCCGTGCCTTGCCGGGCCCATTTAGTAACCGTGTCGTGCCATGCCGTGCTTTTTTGAAATATCCTCGGCCCAGTCACGGTCCAGGGCCCCCCACAATCCGTGCCATGCCGTGCTCGTGCCCATGTACAATCGAGCCTTGTGAAGCTAAAAAATACTTTTAATGCCTCCAAGCTAAGTATTGTCTTCCGATCACGTGGTTGTCAATATCCGATGATTTCCAACTAAGTTAAACGTGAAATCATTACGGTTCAGATCGATCATTGTAAAATATAAACTCAGCAATGGCCTTTATAATCTACACTTCAACTTACTTGATGATAGACTAAGTCTTGCGTAGTAGTTGAATGTACAACAGCTATACGACCACAACACAATCCTAACGATCGTAATCATTGATTTTGTTGTGCTTGTTGATTATATCATTCACACAATTTTTTGGTTCGATCAGGTTTACAAAGTGTCTTCATCGAAACGCGATTGATAGTTAACAAGTATTATGCAGTAGTTGAATGTGTAGTACCTACAAGACCGCGACATAATCATGATAATCAAGATCATTGATTTTGTACTGTTTGTTGCTTAAATCATTGACGTAAATTTTTGGCTCGATCAGGATTAGAAAGCCCCTATATCGGGAAACAAATTCAGTAGGGAAATGATATTTTCCGTCAGATCAAGTGTCTAACAAAAACGCAATTACTTCATATTTTGCAAAACTTACACAAATTCTTTAAAATATAATATTCTTAGGATAAAAGTTAATTTTTTTCTAAAAGAATAGTTATAAAACTAAGATAATGGCATTTTTAAAAAGGAAAAAAAAAAGTGAGGTAGAAATGACACAGTTTTATGTTTAAAGAAAGTTCCCTGTTGTACCCTTTATTTTAGGCAATTATAAGTGCCTTAACTGATTGCGGAAAACATAAGTAAGCATTCAAAATTGAGAATTAAATTAGAAAGTTCCCTATTGAATTAATTTTATTTGCCATTATATGTGTTTGTGCCGTGCTTCGTGCCGTGTCGTGCCCGTGCCGTGCTGTGGGCTAAAAAATGATGGCCCAGCCTGGCCCACCTTAGTGTTCGTGCCGTGCCGTGCCGTGCCAGGCCCATACCATGTCGTGCCGTGTCGATGATAAACATGCCGTGCCCGTGTCTTGCTCGTGCCGGCCCGACCCATTTGACACCTCTAGTCGCAATAGTCGATGATTGAAACGAGACGAGTATGCCGGAACTTTGAAAGCAACTTTACCTCTATCCAAAACTCTTCAGCTCCTTGCTTGGACTCGGCATTCAACCGCTTTATGGCAACAATAGTGGTTGTAGCGCCGTTGTAAATCAACCCTTTATATACCTTACCGAATCCCCAGTTCCAATAACTAATGCATCATCAAAGTCATTAGTCGCTATTAATATTTTGTCTAGTGGAAAAAAAGAACAAGATCCCTCCAATTGAACCACGCCACAGTCAATTGCATTCTCCCAGCTTTCTAAAGAGGGCATGTCAGTGGACGAAGCTCCTGCTTGATCAAAGGGGTTAGGAAAAGGCAAGGCATGGGGAATCTCGCCCGACTCAGTGGACAAAGCTCCTGCATGATCGAAGGGATTAGGAAATGGCAAGGCATGCTGAATCAAGCCCAAGTCCGTGGACGAGGCTCCCGCTTGATCAGAGGGATTAGGAAATAGCAAATCAAAGGTATTAGGAAATGGCAAGGCACGCAGAATCTTGCCCAAGTCAATAGACTAAACTCCAGCTTGATGAAAGGGATTATAACAATGGAAAGGCGTGCTGAATCTCGCCCAAGTCCGTGGAAGAGGCTCCTACTTGATCAAAAGGATTAGGAAACGGAAAGGCACACAGAATCTCACACGAGTCAGTTGGCGAGGCTCCTGCTTGATCACATGGATTGAGAAACGGAAAGGCATGCTGAATCTCACCAATATTTCTGAGGAGGTGATTTTCGTGACTCGAATCCGCGTCACTAGAAATGGCAAGCGGGTCTCGTGCAAAGTTCTCCATCTCTAGCGCTGAAATTGTCAGGAGAATTTGTGAGAAACAGTAGACAATGAGGGATGAGACAGGCACAATGATCTGTAGCAACCATCAGTAGTTAAGGGGGGTGTTTGGGAGCCTCATTTTTCAGTTTTTCATTTTTAACTTTTTGGCTTTTTGGATTATGGTTAGAATGTATTTTGAATTTTGTAGGAGTGTTTGAGAGAAATGTGCATAATACATTTTGCAACATGAGTAGTGTTTGGGAGATATGTGTTTGAGAGAAACTTAACTCACTAACTCCCCCGCTAATCCCCCATTGATGTATATCGAATGACAAAAAAAAAAAAATACTAATAACTAAATCTTCGAATGATAATTATAACTATATGTAATATATGAAAAAAAAATACTAATAACTAAATCTGCGATATACATGGTATACAAATACCCACCGCAACCAACCAGTCCACGGTACAAATTTATCAGAAAATTCGGGAAACTAGATAGATAGATTACATATAACGTGCAGAAATCTTAGGTTAAGAAAATTGGTACCTATTACAATTTCTACTCTGAGGATGATGATGTTTCTTCTGCAGAAATCTTAGGATAACTCCATGGTTGAACCAAATCGGAAACAAGAAAGCTCTGGTCACCAATTGTGAACTTGCTATCGACAGAGATGACACCGTTGTAGGAACCAGTGACGTCGGCTATAGGTAACTCATCACCCATCTCTATGGACTTTTCCCAAGCCTCTTGAAGTTGCAATGTATATTGAAGGCTACTCAACACATCGCCCATAGAAGGGCGTCGGATCCTCTCTTTAATCAAGCAACTGAGTGCTATATTGATGTAGTACCTAAGACAATTGGGTGCTATTTTTCCGATTAGGTACGGATCAATCACCTCGTCGATAGTTCCTCTTTTGATGCTACCTTTGAGCCATAGAAGTAACGGATCCTCACCCATGTATGGCAAGCGAGTATAAGCTTCCTTAGCACACAATACTTCCAACAACAGGACGCCAAATGCATACACGTCTGATGTCTTTGTATCTTTTCCGTAGATCACATAGTCGTCAACAACTGTGCTATGCAAGGGTGTTTCCAGTAACTCGGTTTCTTGGCTATCAGTCTGGAAAGTTCGAAATCAGCGACTTTTGCAACCCACTGATTGTCCAAAAAAACGTGCGACGGTTTTACGTTGCCGTGGGTGACTTGGAGCTCTACGTTTGTGTGGAGGTACTCTAGTCCTCGTGCAATGTCGATGCAAATCTCCAGTCTCTTTTTCCAAAGAAGTGGATCCTTACCGTTTCTGTGGAGATGACTATGCAACGTCCCATTGATCATGTACTCGTACACGAGAATCGTCTCATAACTCTCGTCACAAAAACCTATCAAAGAGACTATGTTAGGGTGACAACTCAGAGATTGTACCCGAATCGAATCTCGGCTCTGAATTTTTCAATCGAGGTTGTCAATGTGATCGCAACTACATGAGTTCCCCCCACCATACGTCCCTTGCACAATTTAAAACAACTGTCTTGGTTGATCAAAAGATCGTCATTGAAATTATTCGTGGCAGCACGAATCTCAGCAAGTGAAAAACGGGGGTAATTTTGTGGGGTAATATCCGCCCATGAAAATATAAACCCTGACTGAGCTGTACCACGCATCATACTTTCCGCCCATGAAATCATTCGTGCTGCCACGGATCTTCTTTTCTTGCGATCTAGCGCGGCCAATGCAATCTCAAGGTTCTTCACTACTTCAGCCATTGTAGGCCTTTCCTTTGGTTGAGAAGGCAAACACTTGTTTGCAAGCTTGGCAAAGTACTTAAGACTATGTTGTGTACTTATTTCTTTTTTCAGATAGGGATCAACGATTCTCCTATGCCGTCCCTTCTCGATGCACATCTACTGGTGCCCGACCACACAAGACTTCCAACAACACCACGCCGAAGGAATATACATCAGATTTCTTGGTTAGTCGCTTGGTGTAGAAATAATCTAGATCCACATACGCAAATGTTCCTTTGACCTTTGTGCTAACATGAGTTGTTGTATGGCTTGGAATGCTTTTAGATAACCCGAAATCAGAAACCTTTGCTACCAAATTCTCATCCAACAAAATGTTTGTGCTCTTCACATCTCGGTGTATGATTCCTTGTTCGGTACCATTATGAAGATAGTCGAGTCCACGTGCAGCACCGAGGCAAATGTTAAGCCTTTGCTCCCATGTTAAATGAGATATACTTTCATGACTTTCTTCTCGACTTGTTTTATAAAGACGACTAGCGAGAGTCCCACAAGGTATATATTCATAAACAAGTATCATCTCCGGAAACTTGTAGCAATAGACAATGTGCGAAACGAGATGAATGTGCCGGAACTTCGAAAGCAACTTTACCTCTGTCCAAAACTCTTCGGCTCCTTGGTTTGACTCGGCATTCAACCGCTTTATCGCCACAGTGGTTGTAGCACCACCGTCTTCGATGATCCCTTTATAGACCTTACCGAATCCCCCAGATCCAATAACTAACGCATCACCAAAGTCCTTAGTCGCTCTTTGTACTTCCTCCAGTGAAAAGCGACGACCGGATCCCTCCTCTTGAATCCCGCTACCATCCGTTGCATTCTCCACTTGAATCCCGCCACCATCAGTGGACGAGGCTTCCGCTTCATCAAAGGGATTCGGAGATGGCAAGGCATTCGTAATCTCATTCACATTATCTAGGAGGTGAGTCAGGTGACTTTCGTGACTCGAATCGGCACCACTAGAAACGTTAATGGCAAGCGGGTCTTGTGGAAAAGTCTCCATCTCCGAAGCTGAAATAGTCCGGAGAATAGAGAGATGTTGATGATATACTGATGTCGTCAACTTCGAGTGGCCCACCACGAGCTCTGCAACTTTATTTAAAGCTTGATAAGAGCATCTCTAGCTGTAACAATCGTAAAAAAAAAATACTCCTAACAGATTATGTTTTACCCCCTCCGTCCCAAAATGGATGTCAAAAATTGCTATTCACACTCTTAAGAAAATCATCTATGTATTGCAATCTATAATACTTTTTTCGATTTTAAATACTTTGTTTAATAAAACTAAGCAAAATCTATCAATCAAGATCCATATTGCATATGTTTCATTATAGCTTAAAAAATATAAATGACTTTTCGAGAACTATGAATAATGTTTTCGGACAAACATTTTGGGACGGAGGGAGTAAGAGGTTTAACAGAAACTTCAAACGTTAACTGTCCATTCAAATTTCTAATCTGTGCATGAGTTCAATAAATTCCAAAAAATAATTTTCATAGTCCAGAAATATTTCTTTCATGATGAACAATTTAATTTTTTTTCTTAATCCTCTGACCATATGCACAACATGTGGATAATTTATTTGCAAGATGTAAGGCTAGAAAAACAAGAGGTGACAACCAATAAATATAAGTGACGACTACAAATTTTAGTTTCTAAAAGATATAATTAAGGATGTCTGTTCGTTCTTAAATACTCCCACCGCTCCAAATTTTTGCTTCCTTTTGATTATTTCGGACCTCTCAATAATTGTATGTATCTTTTAATTTATATTACGTTTTTTTGTATCCATTATGCATATCTTGTTTGATAAATCGTAATTAGTTTTATAAAATATAATTTTCAAAATTAGAAAATACATTATAGATTGTGAAGTATAGACAATTTTTTTAGTTGCATGATTGTCCAAAAGGGGCCAGCAATTTGGGACGGGAGGGAGGAGTAATTAAAAAAAGGAAAAAAATGAGGATTCTTGGTAATTTTCTAAGAATTTTGGACATGTAGCACTGCTGTTCTTTAGTTTATGTTTTGAAAGAGATTTTTGGGTAATGAGCGGAGAGAAATATATGGAGAAACTAGATCAGTAATAATTCGAAAGAAAATTTAATGGGGACCATAATGAGAGAGATAAGTGATTTTGAAAAATCAAAGTGAATAAAGTCATGTCACATTCAGACATAGAACAATTTCTAGTGGTACGTCTTAGAAAAAAGTAAATATAAAAGCAAGGATAGGGAAAAAAAAGTAGTGAACGTTTGACTGTAAAGCATCTATTGAAATATTATAAATAACAAGTGCAATTAAACCAGAGAATAGAACACATCATGTGTTATAGCCTCATCAAATACCACTTAATTATCTTTGAAATATCGAAGTTTAAGTCTACGACGTCGATTTTGAGTGCAAATAGAGTATGGGTGACGTGGTGCCCCTTCGACACATCCGGGCTGTCCAAAAATGCGTCGGACGGTCCGGATTGAAATGTACTTTTCTTTTCTGTTTCATTTTTTTAAAAATCCGGACGACACTTTCAATCCGGACCGTTGGTTGCATTGTTGGACGGCTCGGATTTGCCGAGAGGGTACCACGTGCTACCCTCCCCATACCCAAAATTTTCTCCATAGTTTTCGTGTAAAGTTTGGAAATCGAGTGGATTTTTTACTCAAGCAAAGGTACGAACTGCTGCAGTATCTGAACTTGCAATATCAGGAACACTGAGGTATGGCTTTTTATAGAGAGAGGATCAGAGGGAAAATTGGGTTTTGATTATTGAATTAGTTTAGGCTTAATAGGGGTAGTTTTTTGGGGTTAAGAACGTGTAGAGGAAGCAAGACGGCGGTTAAACGCGCCGCCACTACACAGGGAAGAAGATACACTGGGGTGCATGGTCTAAGTTGACAGACCCTAAATCCTTGGGCGGCTTGGCTTTCAAGGATTTCGAAGCTTTTAATACAGCCCTACTTGCTAAACAATTTTGGCGTTTAATTAATTGCCCTAATTCTTTATGGGCAAAGGTCTTAAAAGGGTTGTATTTCCCTAGCAAGTCGTGGATGGAAGCTGTGTGAGGGCCAAAGCCTATGTGGTTATGGTCTAGTCTTTTGGAAGGGCGAAAATTGATCCAAGATGGTACCCAATGGAGTGTAGGTGACGGTGAAGCTATTTGCTTTTGGACTGATAAGTGGGTTCCTGGAATTCCTGGAGGTAAGTTGACACCACCCACTACCTACCAAGGCGAGTCGTTGGCAGTATCAAATTTCATTAATCCCATCTCAAGAAGCTGGGATGTTGAAAAGCTGAAGCAGTGCATATTAGATGAGCAGATTCATGAAGTGTGCAAAATTCCTATCAGCCTTGCAGGTATAGAAGATAAGCTTATATGGAGGGAGTCGAATTCAGGTAAATATACTGTTAAGTCAGGGTATGCACATCAAATTTCCCCCGGGACAATAGTGAAATCTTCAAAACCTTCATGCTCATACACACCTTCTTGCTCTATGTGGAAGAAATTTTGGAGTATCCCGACTTTGCCTAAAATTCGTATGTTCATGTGGAAGGTTTTATGGAATTGGGTAGCGTGTCGTGCCAATCTTGTGAAAAGGAAGCGTCGGTCTTCTCCTACCTGCCCAATTTGTGAGAATTCGAGTGAGACTATGGAGCATCTCCTATTCCATTGCCCTTGGAGCAGGGCTGTTTGGTTTGGGAGCAACAAAGCCTTCTGGGTTTGTCACAAGGAAATTGTAGCTGTGGATAGATGGATGGAAGATCTACTTTGTGGGGAGCTTGCAAAAGAAACTAGTAGAGAGGATATGAGCGAGATTCTGCAGATTTGCTAGGCAATTTGGAAAGGCAGAAACAACCTCGTATTCAATAATAAACTTCCTAGCCCGGAGGAAGTTATTGATCAAGCTTTCTCGGCTAATAGGGATTATCTTTTTGCTGTTTGTTCTAGAGTGAATAGAACTCCCGCAAGGCCTGTTTCCGTGTCGAAGTGGGAACCTCCTCCTTCGTCTTTTATCAAATTTAATGTTGATGGAGCATTTAAATCCTCCCGCAGCTCAGCTGCCTTTGGCATTATTGCTAGAGATAGTGGTGGATCCGCTCTTAAGTGGCGTTTTGGTAACGTGACGGTTGCGTCGGCTCTTTCAATTGAGGCTTGGGCTCTCTGTATCTCATGGGTTATGGCAAAAGAGGAGAATCCCAATGAGGTAATCTTCGAGTCGGATTGCAAAATTCTGGTCGATTTTCTTACTTCTGATAAGGTGGAATGCCCATGGGGTATAGCTGCTATTTTGGAAGATATCAAATTCTGGGCTCAACAAAGGTAGTGGTCCTTCAGGTGGTGTAAAAGGGAGTTTAATAAAGCGGCGCATTGGCTTGCCGCTAGTTCTAGAGACTGAAGTATTGTTTATTTTTTAGGTTGTATTCCGCTCAATCTAGAGTCTGTTCTTGCCAAGGATTTGTCTTAGTGTTTTTCTAATATACTTTGACATTTTCAAAAAAAAAAAAAGCCTAGAAATTGAATAATAATTGAAGAATCAGAACAACAAATAAAAATTTAAATTACCACAGATTTCAAAACCTCTGAATCTACTGTGTACTTGTAATAGGGAAAAATGGAGCATTAGTGATGCTACAACAACATATTACAAATGAATAATCTAAACTACAATCGACAAAACGCAAATTAATTACAAGGCGACACAGAAACTAAAATAATAAAGCAAATCGAAGAACATAAAGTGGAAAAGAGAACAGAATGGCAAAAATTAAGGGGACAAATAAGCCCCAAAATATACCAAAATGGAGATTATATTGTATTTATATGTATATGGGCTAGAAAAAGTAGAAGAATCTCTGCTAAACATACCTGTATGAAACGTAAATAATCGGTTGTTGCGGCAACGAAAGCAATTTTCCGACGGCTTAATGATGAAGTAGTCCTCGTTAACGAAGCACGAGAATCACTCTGGGTAGTGAGCGATGAGTCAGCGGAAGACGATCGCGACGAAGTGATAGAAATTAAAGGGTAAATATGAGGATTAAATCATGGTGACAGGCTGACAGCCAAAGGCATCTCCAATCGTTACAACAAAAATGTGATGTTATATGACACAAAAGTATAAGAAATGGGTCCCATTCTTGTGTTGTTATTACAAAATGTGTTGTTAAGGTAAGGAGTGTTGCAATGATTTTGTTAGAGTATGAAAAGTAGGTCCAAGCTTTTTCCTTTTCTCTTTCCTCTCTCATTCCTTTCCCCTTTCTCTTTCCTCCATTTTTCCGTTTCTCTCTCCTCCCTCCTCTCTCCTCCCTTCCCAGGCGCCTTTTTCACTCCCCACTCTCTCTCTCTCTCTTCCCTCCCTTAGTTAACCGTACTATAACAGTTATTTATTTATTTATTTATTTTTCCACAGAAACAAAAATACTAACACAGTTATACACTGCACTATTTCTTACACATATTTTTCTGACCCTAGGCACACGTTAACTACACGATTGGGACCAAAAAAAAAAAAGAAAAAATATTGTTAACTGTCTATTTCTTACCTTATTTCTTACACTAATGTTATTACTGGAGATGCCCAGTTAAAGGCGAAGACAAAAGGAGAAATTGTAGAAAAGTGGGAAAAGGGACCAAAAAAAAAAAATTGCACATAAATGGCACACGTTTTCGGAATCATTACTTAATGGGCAAAAATGATATGCGTACACCACACTTGGGGTACACCAGCGCATCTCAACCATTTAAAAGTATTTTGGACGTTCCAGATTTTTTACAAACTATACACGTGAATAGTTTTAAACTATTTGCATGAATAGTTTGTAAAAAATCCGGAACGTCGAAAATGCTTTTAGACGGTTGAGATGTGCTGGTGTGCACTTGGGGGTGTGGTATACCCATAGACGCATTGCTTAGTGGGAGGAGAAAAATTATTTGCACAGTCATGGTACAACATTTTTAAGGGGACAAAAACACCCATGGCTTGAAAAATCTTCACAAACCAACCACACCCCTCCCACCCTTAGCTTGCCCAATGCCACCGGATCCCCGCGGAGGAGGCCGAGCCGTCGATGCAGCTGGAACTGGAGTGGGGTTTGTGGTGAGAGACAGGTGCGGGCGGGGGGAGATTGGATGGGAGGAAGGGAGAGGAAGAGACGAGGATCCGGGTGGGCTTGGTGGGTGGGCGGGTAGGATTGTAGCAAGACCCGATTGGAGGGTGGAGTGGATGAGGTTCTCGATCTGGTCGATGTCGATGGGAGTGGAGGGGTATCGTGTCGAGGTAAGACATTTTTCCCGAATGTCGACAAGTTTTGTTTTGGGGGATCTGAGAAATAGTTTTTACAATCCAAGAAGGTGGAGAAGATTCAAGAAACTCGATTCAAAAAAGTTTATTCGGACTTCACACTGCCATGCCTAAGTGGACTAACATGAGTGCAATTGTTTGATTTTAGAGTTCAACGATAGTTAATAGAGGGTGCAATATTTTTTTCATGAAGAGTGCAAATTTGACGATCTCGATTCCAAAAAGTTTGAATTAGACCTCACACTGCGAAGACCAACTAAACTAACATGTGTGTAATGGTTTTATTTTAAAGTGCAACTGTAGTGAATAAAGAGTGCAATGATTTTGGATCATGAGACGTGCAAAATATGTTTATATGGTTATTGTTTTAGGATATTTCTTATTGATGAATAATACAGAATAGTATTTATTGTGGGTAAGGGCATCTTTGGAAGTTGAATGATTTTTTGTGGGTTGTATTTAGCAAAAACGAAATTTTGCCAACTCATCTAAGGTTGTATGTATAGCAAAAACTGAGTGTGTACAGAATAAAAATGGATAAAATATATTGGAGAAATTATTTTGTTCTGAACCCTTTACATGAAGTCTAAAGTCGCTAGTTATTAAGAAAAGGGAAAATTTCAAAAAATCCCCCAAACTTTGACCTCAATATCAAAAATACTCCCAAACTTACAATTTTTTCAATCGTACTCCCAAACTTCAATTCCGTAATAAAAAATACTCCTTCCGTCTGCATCCGTTTGGCAACTAACGGGAAATGATGAGTTAGACGTTTGGGCTCCGTTAAATACTTAAAACGGCGTCGTTTTAGGTCTCTTCTTCCCTAGGCTTCTTCTTCCCCAGGAAAAATCTCTCTCTCTCTCCCCCAAAACCCAACCCCTCCCCTCCGCCTCTCCCCACCACCACAACCACCACCACCACCACCACCTGCTCCGCCGGAAAATTTGGGGCAGATCCGCAGGCGGTGAAGAAGAAGGGAGGAGGAGGAGCAGGGGGCTCTCTCTATACATATATGTACGCATGTATCCATACTCTCTGTGAGAAACCAAATCAAAATTAAGAGAGGATTTGGGATATTGGATTTTCCAATCGTGGTCCGACCACCTCCTATTTGGCGGTGATTTGGGATTTGATTTTTATCTTGTAGGGAAAGGTCGATAATGGTGGTGAATTGGCGGATGTCGTCGTTGTAGTTGCCAGTGGAGCAGGTGGTGGTGGTTGTGGCGGTGGGTGGTGGGGAGAGCGGAGGGGAGGTGTTGCGTTTTGGGGGAGAGAGATGAGTGTATGAGAGAGAGATTTTTCCTGGGGAAGAAGAGACCTAAAACGACGTCGTTTTAAGCATTTAACGGAACCCAAACGTCCAACTCGTCATTTCTCGTTAGTTGCCAAACGGATGTAGACGGAAGGAGTATTATTGATTACGGAATTGAAGTGGGAGTACGATTGAAAAAATTGAAAGTTTGGGAGTATTTTTGATATTGAGGTCAAAGTTTGGGGTTTTTTTTTAAATTTTCCCTTAAGAAAAACTTTGTAAGAAAGGAAGAAGGATATGATGCTTTAGGGATCAACTCATCTTTATACCTTAATCATCTTCCATATCCCTCAAAAACTCTAATTTTATAGGCCATTTTCGGACTATAACAACGATTAAAAGTCACACTCGCAAACGGCGAATTATATGTCTACCAAAAATTAATTTGATCGAATATCTATTACTACAAGATAAAACCACTTACATTTTGTTACGTAATGTGAATGACAAAGATGTTCCCGCGCCATTAGACATCATTTACTGCTGTATAACTTTGTTTTTCAAAGGTCTAAAGTAGAAGAAAATCTTGAAAGATTAGGGCTGTGTTTGGATGAGTTTTGAAAAGAAAATTTTGAGAAGAATTTTTGAGATAGTGTTTGGTTGAATTTAAAAAAATAAGAATAATGAGTTAATGATTTAAGAAACATGTATATGTGGTTGATCCAAAATCCCGTGTCATTCAAATCAACAGTCCCCCGCGGAAAGTAGACTGAGAAATGGAGGAGGACTGGACCCACAATTCGCAATGTACACCTGAAGAAGCAAATGAAATATGAAAGCGCGTTTGGGTCAGTGGATTACTTTTGTTAAAGAGTGCAACTGTAGTGAATAAAGAGTGCAATGATTTTGGATCATGAGCAGGGTCGGCCCTGGGCATAGGCCGACCAGGCGGTCGCCTAGGGCCCCCAATTTTCGACACACTAATAGGGCCCCAAATTTTCATGATATAATAAATATTATATATGTCAACAATCATACTTAATTGTGATCCTGTCGCAGTGGTTGGACACGCGAGATCTATACTTGAGGATGTGGGTTCGATTCTTGCAGCCCTCGTCTTTCACGCACTTATTTTTGACCTTGTACAAAAAATTTAGGTGAGAACAAGCAATGTGACTTGAACTCGCCCCCATTTCTCAGCTGTCGATCTCGGCAACCAGTGGTTAGGAGCCGAGATCGACGGCTGAGTAATGGGGGCAGAGGAGAGGGGCAGAGGATCTTCAAACAGTCGTGTCCTTTTAATTCTTCACTCCTTATTACTTAAAATGTTTGCTCAGTGACTTTTAACCCATCAAAAAGCAATCCCATTATTGTTATTTAATAAATACACCACATATTAGTGTAGTGTAAATAATCATAGACATTCATAGTGTGATGCCATGACAAAGGGAGTCGGGGGGTGCTGTCCCTGGGGACAGTGGGGACAAAAGCCAGGGTGCTGTTTCATGCCCAAATTTCATACCCAACTCTTTTAGGGCTCATTTGTTGGGGAGCGAAGGAGAAGGAAGGGAATCAGAGTAGGAAAAAGTGCCAATTATGTAACCAAAAATAATAAAGTGCATTTGTTGGGGAGCGAAGGAGAAGGAAGATGAAGTGGCTTCAAATAGGAGATAAAAACTCTCGTTTCTTTCACCTTTCAACAATTCAAAGATGCCAAAAGAATCAAGTTGTTAAGTTGAAGGACAATGATGGTGTTTGGTAGGATAACCCCAAGTTGCTGGTATAGCCAAAAATTATTTCCAGGATCTTTTTAAAGCACTTCCCATGAGGGAGTTTGAAGACTTGATTTGGCTTATTGACCCATCCATTTCAGCCGATTGCAATGCGAAGTTCGTGAGAAATATTACTTTGGATGGAGTTCAGTTAGTAGTCTTTCAGATGGGGGGTTTAAAGGCACCAGGTTCTAATCGGTTCCCTGGTTTTTTTTTTTTTTTTATTGATCCGGTTACCTGGGTTGTTTTATCAGAGTTATTGGAATACAGTTGGCGAGGATGTGTATAGGGCAGTGCAAAATTTCTTTCAAGACGAAGTTCTCTTAAAAGAAGTTAATCATAGTAATATTGTCTTGATCCCGAAGGTGTCCAACCTAGAATCGATGAAACAACTCTCTGCCCCATCAGCTTGTGTCGTTTTATTGATAAGATCATTTCCAAAGGGGTTAAAAATCACTGAGACCCCTACATCTATCACTCATCCACACATAGTACCCTTCATTTTTAAAACGTATCAACCACACCCCCTCATCTTTTGCACAGTATGAAATGGCTAACGCCGTCAAAAATACGTGTGCATTTACTAAAATGGCCCTGTTTGTATAACAGGTGATGAGTGCGTTAAGGATAATACGATCTACTCCTCATCTCTCTCTCCTCTCCTCTCTCTCTCTCTCTCGATTCCCTCCATCTTTCATCAACTCCGACCTATTTCCATGGCGAAATACGAAACTAAGATCGAATTCGAGAAGATCTAAGCTTGGAAGACTTCAAAACACGGTAGATCAATATATTGAATGACTTGTAGTGCCTCTCGACAATCCAAAATCTTAGCTACCCAATGCTCGTCTATCAGAATATTTGTGGTGTTTACATCTCAATGTATGAAACTCTGGCTGATGCCACTATGAAGGTGGTATAATCTGTGGGCGGCACCGATACAAAGCTTGAGTCTTCGCTCCCACCGAAGAGGTGAAACACTCTTACTGCTTTTTGTTGTGTTGAGCTTGTAGAGATGATCGGAAAGGGTCCCACGAGCTATATATTCGTAAACAAGAATCTTCTCTTGACACTCGCTGCAGTAGCCAATTAAGGCAACGAGATTAGCATGCTGGATCTTCGAAAGCATCTTGACCTCCGTCCAAAACTCCCCTGCACCTTGCTTTGATTTGGCATCCAGCCGCTTTATGGCAACCACCATAGCTTTATTGGCCATGAACCCCATATATACCTTACCGCATCCCCCAATCCCAATAACTAATGCATCATCAAAATTGTTTGTTGCTATTAGTACCTCATCCAGTGAAAAGCAATGACAAGATCCCTCTGATTGAATGACACCACCATCGATTGGCTTCTGACTCTTTGAAAAGGCCAAACTATTGGACAAGGCTCCGGCTGAAAAAGGTTCCGAAGAGGCCGGCAAGGCGTCGAGACTCGAATCCGGACTACTAGAATCATTGGCGGCAAGCCTAACTGGTTGACTAGTTTGCCCATCTTCAAAATTACCCCCGTCTAAAGTTGACATATTCTGGAGAATTTCCGAGGAACACTCGTTTTAAGTTGACATATTCTCACCAGCGATGAAGGGGAGAAACAAATGGTAATGGTTGAAGTTTGCCTCTGTGGAAGTGATTGGGAAGATGATGATGAGTTTCAACTTGGGATCAGGTCAACAACAGGTGCCAAGGCTATATCAGTAATTTCACGCTGCCGGCTCTAACATTCCGGGGGTCAAGTGATAACACAAAATGAGGATCTTTTGGTGTTTCTACAAAAGAAAGTATTGTAGAATGACTTTTCGTGAAGAGGTTCTTGTGCTTGCCATGTGTCCCTACTTCGACTCTTTAATTGATACATACAAATAATAAAATATGAAATGTTAAATCTTTTAAAGTCATAATACACATATTTGACATATATGCGGACTTGAGAGGGATATAGTTAAAATCAATCAAATGTTAACTTCCTCCCGTTCAAACTGTTCAAAACCACAAGTGGTGGTTAGCTCACGCGGTAGAGCTTTTGAACGCCTCACACTGCATCCTGGGATCGAGTTCCACTCCCCTCCCCTATGTAATAGATTAGGAATGACGAATGACAAAAAATAAAAAAATTCAAAACCAATTAGTATCAATAGTACCTATCCCAATAAAAAATGCTATTTGTACAACCGTTTCGGCACCATATTTAAAGTGATAAATAGTATTAAGTTGATTATCCGGTTTTATGCAAAACTGATTCTTCTTTGGCTTTGAAGTAAAACTACAAGGAATTTTTTTTATTTCCCTGACTTCTTTGGCTGTTTCAAATGCAAAAATTTGTTTCCTTGTAGTTTTACTTCAAAGCCAAAGATTGGTTTTATGCAAAACTGATTCTTCTTCTTTTATTTCCCAAATGCAAAAATTTGTTTCCTCTCGCTTTTCATGCGTGTGTTCCTCTGGTTTCTTCTTCGGCTGTTCCAAAAATGTATCCCAAATGCAAAAAATTGTTCCTCTCGCTTTCATGCGTGTGTAACTTCTTTATGTTAAGATCCAACAAAAACACAATTAAATGAAAGGATTACTATTGAGAATGGAATAGAAAAAACAGAATAAAAAACTGTAGCGGACAATCAAATTTTCTCAAAACAAACTAGGTCATCAACAGCACGCATACCACCGAAAGTCTATTATTTACAACCAGGGCCGGTCCGACTTCCGAAAAATTGCTGGGCTTATCCTAGACCGGCCCTGTTGACAATCCCAAATATTTCCCTAATTTCCACTACAATTATACGAGGGAAGCAATTCCCGATACCCAGCAAGACCAAAAAACATATATCAAAGCAAATAAATTTGATTTAGGAACTTGTCCTACCAATCCAAAAGGGAAAAAGAAAACAAATAAATTGGTCGTATTTGGAGAGCCAGTTTTCAATTACCGATCGTTGGAAAAAGCGTTGTTGTTCAAACTCTGCCCTTTAGGGTGAGTTCAACTCCAAGTCCTGCACGCACCCCCTCCTGTATTCTGCAGACCTAGCTTCACAGAAAACTACTCCTCTTCAGTAGTACCGATGAATTGGACTAATTTCTCCAGTTTTTTTCACAATCCTTTCTATATGTTTGCGTGAAGTAAGGTGGTTCATAGGACAAATTATTATCGAGAGAAATCGATCCTGCAATCTTGAGTTGGTAAGCCCCTTCGAGATTAGTTGATTAACCACTGCAATAACCTACCTGCTAAATACATAGATTACATAAGAGCATCTCCATCTGGCAAATCCATCTGTTAGCTTTTGATGCCAAATCATTCTTGTATTTTGGGCACGCAAACCACCTGGCAGCTCAATCAGCAAAATACCTCAAGCCACTCCCGTTAGCCACTTGTAGCCAGCCAAGGACAGCTCGGTAAATGGCATGGCAGGGACTTTATATGGCCTAATTTTCTTAGGGAAGGATAACACGGGCACGACACGGGCACGACATGGTCTTAGTCTGGCACGGCCCAGGCACGACATGGAAGTGTGAAGGGCACGACGCGGGCACGAAGCGGAAGTGACACGACATGATAAATGGCCTGGCACGACACGGTCTTAGTGTGGCAGAGCACGGGCACAACACGGTAATGGGCCTGGCACGACACGGTCTTAGTTTGGCACGGGCACGGGCACGACACAGAAGTGGTAGGGGCACGACACGGTAATTGGCAAAAAATGATTATTTATTAAATAAATTGATATGAAATTTAATTAAATAAATTGATTTGCCATACCATAATAGGGAAAAAAAGGAGGGGGAAATTAAAAATGAATTTTTGAATAAGATAAAATAAAAAAATTTGAATTTTGACTTGTCATGGCGGCATGACCCATTACGCCATATTAAGTCAACAATAAATTTTATTAAATAAGCCTATAAAAAAATTTATTAAATAAATTGACATGTCATGGTTGATGCCTTGATGGTCCTCAATTCTCATGGACTTATGGCCCATTAGTGGCCATTAGGCCATAACTAAGTGATAAGCCCATAATAACTTAATAAGTCATGGCCCGTTAGGCTATTAGGCCATAAGTCCATATTATTTAAATAAATAAAAAATAAAAAATACATTTTTATTAAATAAATTGACTTGCCAATTGCCATAATAAGGATAAAAAATGAGGGAGATTTTTAAACAAATTTATGAATAATAAGTCCATATTATTTAAATAAGTCCATATTATAAAAATTAAATTTAAGTCCATATTATAAATTAAATTTTCCTAATAAGTCCATATTATTTAAATGAATTTATGAATAAAAAAATGAAAAAAAATTATAAAAATTAAATTTTGATAACAAAAAATATAAATTTTGAAATTTTGACTTATGGCCCATAAGCTGTATTCCATAATAAGTCAAAAATACATTTTCATAAAATAAAATAAATTGAATTTATTTAAAAAAATATGGAACAATCAAAAATGAATTTTTGAATAATAAAATTAAAAATTTTGATTTATGAATTGATAGGTCAAAATTGAATTTTTGTAGATATGTAATATGTATATTATATGAGAATGGGGCCCTTGTACATAGTACACTATGCGGTAGCCACACGATCGCAATATAATTTTGATGATCGAAACTGTTCACTTTGTTGGACTTGCTGTTTTAATCACTTTCGCCAATTTTGAAGTCTATCGGGTATTGAAAGCCCCTTTCATCGAGACGTTGATTCATTATTACACGACAATTTGTGTCGTTCGATCAAGTACGTAATGATAATTAAATGACTTCATTTTTTGCATGGAGGATATAATCACTCCCATGTAAAACGTAGACGGTTCCGATTCGAAGAGAAAAACTCCGACGACCCTCGAGTAATGCAATTTTACGACAAATTTGGACATCAGTGCATAGGCATATAGTGTGACCATATGCACTAGATTAGGCCCATTAGGAATATAGTATAAATAGCCTATTATAAACCCTAGCCCCCCACTTTCCAGAACTCTCTCTCTTTCGTCTCTACTGTCTCTCTCAGTCTACTTTCTCTCTCTAAGATTCAAACAGCCACTCACCACCACCACCAGTCACAACCAGTCACAACTCCATCGCCACCGTCGATCGGGCCACCATCTCACACACAATCAACTCTATCTCTCTCTCTCTCTCTTTCTCTCTGAGATTCAAACGGTCACTCACCACCACTGCCACCAGTCACCACCATCGAGCAGCACAACTCCATCGCCATCGCCGATCGGACCACCATCTCATAAACAATCAACTCTCTCTCTTTCTCTTTGAGATTCAAACGGTCACTCACCACCACCACCACCAGTCACCATCGTCGAGCAACACATCTTCATCGCCATCTCACAGTCAGCTCTCTCTCTCTCTCCCTCTCTCTAAAAGATTTAAACGGTCACCTCACCACCACCACCACGAGTCACCACCATTCACCACCACAACTCCATCGGACCACCACCACCATCTACCACCACTAGCCCACTAACCCTAACGGTCACCTGTCACGCTCAGATTCACCAAACCTTAACCCTAACGGTTAACCCTAACCCTAACTCACCGGATCTCTCACTGTCAGATTCACCCTAATCCTAACCTTAACTCACCGGATCTCTCACTCTCAGATTCACCCTAACCCTAACCCTAACCCACCTTACCACCACCAGTCCACCACCTCTCTCTTTCACCCTAACCCTAACAGTCACCTGTCACCACCGCAACTCCATCGGTTTATCTCTCTCACTCTATACAGTAGATCTATTTCTGTGTTTGTGATTACATCTATTTCTGTGTTGATCTATATTGAGGGTGACTGTGTTGATAAATTGTTCTATATTCTGTGTTGATCTATTCTGTGTCATAGTGTGAGTGTGTTTATTATGGATAATTGTAATTTAGACGCTGATGAAATTGAATCACAAACACATATGGCACCACCAATTCCTTCTTTATCATCACCACAACCACATATGTCTGAAGCTGCTTCAAACATTGTTGGAAGTGGTCCTTTAGTTTCAGGTTCTACGTCGGCAGAACGTGCTGCGAAAAGGCAGCGCACTTCATGGGTATGGAAACATGTCTCTATAGTCAATGATTCAAAAATAAACAAGGTGTTCTGATAGGACAGCGAGGTGTGTGTAATTATTGTGGAAACGATTACAGTTGCGTTAGTAATGGTGGCACATGACATATTGAGAGACATCTCCATGACAAACATAAATCGGAAATTAGCGAAGGTGATACTGATAGTGTAACTAGTTTATCTAATTTTGTATATACTCAACCTAAAATGAGACATGGATTGCCCTCTATGTAGCTGCTGCAGAGCAACCATTTACTTTTGATGATGATATTAGATTTGAACATTTTATGCAAACTTGTCTAAATCCGACTTTTTCTAAGGTTTTTAGAAATACAACTAGAAGTGATTGTTTGAAAGCTTTAACTGAATTGCGTATGAAATTGATAGGTGATATTGCACAACTTGGTAGTACCATCTCTTCTACTTCTGATATGTG
>JAXBDA010002921.1:0-38440 GCA_036023075.1 Gaultheria prostrata | reverse complement strand
CGTAGACCCGACCCAGTATTTGATAATGTAATAATTCGGGATTTTATTAAAAGAAATTGTAATATTTATTCAGACTCTACTGTTCTAATATAATTATTAACGCTCCCAAAATTAGGGGCGTTACAGTTTCTGACCTTGCTCTTTTTTCATCTTTATAAGAGCATCTTCAACGGGGTGCCAAAGTGGGTGCCAAAGCCATTTTTGGCACTCCAGACCATTTTTGTACTCTCCAACGGCCAGCCATTTGTGGGAGCCAAAAATGGCCACGGCCATTTCTCCGGCCAAATTTGGCTGAGGAAATGGCAGGAGCCATTTGTGCCACGTCATTGTTTTCCCCCATTTTCAACCACCAAATCAGGAATACAAAACCCGCCAGAGATTTGGGAGAGAAAAAAACCCTAAAAAATGGAAATCATACCAAATTGAAAAATTATTTCGCCGGAACGGGTGACAATTAAAGTCGTCAGAGACAAGGTAGTCTGTTGCCTCCGCCTCTGCCTGAGAGAGAGAAGGTGGATGGAGGAGAGATTGGATTTTGATCTGGAGGAGAGGAGAGGGTATGTTTGTGAGGAGAAAGAGTTGTTGCCTGTTCATCTGGTGTGTGAGAGAAGAGAAGAGAAGAGAAGAGAAGAGAAAGAGAGTTGTCGATGTAATCAAGAAGGGTAAAATTATCCAGCGCGGTAGGCACTTGGTATGGAGTAATCTAAGGGTGCACATAAAACTAGAGTGTTCCATCCAACGGTGCAAAAATTAAAAGCCGACCAAAAGTGAGACTAGGCCTGATTTGGCAAAAAAAATTAAACATGTTTTTTTGTTTTTTGGTTTATCCACCAATAAATCATAAAACTCCTTTGGATCAAACAAGTGGTTTATTCCACTCTATACCCAAATCAACGGCACACATTAATTAAAATCATGATTAGGAAATTGTTAAATAATCGTTAAAGTATATAAATTATTACTAGAAAATTTAAAAGTTAGTTGACAATTAGTAGTTGGAAGGTAGTTGAGGATGGCACCCACACCACTGGATCAGTCAAGCCAAAAAAACACTGTTGGGGTGCCAAATTTGGGTTTGTGGGTGTCAAATTTGGATTTGGTACCCCAAAAATGGCACCCACCGTTGGAGATGCTCTAATTAAGTAATGCCTAGTTTTGCAATTTTGTTTAAACATTGCTGTTAAGCAACTGTGTGTGTGAAGATTAGTACACTGAGATGTTTGCATGCATCTATTGGTGAAAATTATCATATTCATTTCATCAAAGCGCCCTGGGGCACGGCCCAAGAGGCCGCCGCCTCAGAAAAACCTTTACTCAGGCTACACCCATTCTCAACCTCCGCGAACCCCCTTTTTGTTATTTATTTTTCTTTCCATGAAAAACTTCTCTGCTGTCAATAACATTAAAAAGCTACCAACACAGCAGCAGAAGTTATAAATTTTCGCAACCCGTTTTGTCACTCCAAAACAAGTTGCATATGGCGGTTGAGGTCCTTAAGGTAAGTTGTACAAGTATAGTCATCCAAATCACAAGCATCCAATATGATTGTTCTCCCTCCCATTGTCTTCTGCTTCAACTCTACTTGCCCCCCCTCTCCTCTCAATAGCTGCACAACCTGCATTTCCAAGAATTTCGCCTTTGTTATACATCGTTTATAGCGACTCTCGGGACCCTTTTCGCCATCGTAAATAATACTACTACTACTACTAAAAAAGGATGAGTTTTCATACCCGGATCATGTTTGGACGCATGTTAGGTAAGTGATGAAGGCACGACAACGCTGTCAACATGGCTCGTTTCATTTCGCCAGTGTCGTAAGCGTCTCCCAAGCGAGGATCTGCAATGTCCTTGACATTGTTCATCTCCAATAGAGGTTTTGCCTAATCAAGAAAGTTTGTAAGGTATATCAGTGCAAAAATTAAACATCCAGATTCGGATAGCGCATTTGAGTTTTTGGCCCGGGCGTATAATTGATAGATTCGGCAACATCACTTGCTGATATTTAGTAAAATTAATCATACAATTTCAAAAGGGTTCAGTATCCAAATAGCAACAAAATCATACCCACATCACAAGGCTTTGTCGGGATGAATCGACAGCACGTCGGCCGGTTATAAGTTCCAGTAATAAAACCCCAAATGCAAACACATCAATCTTCTCATCCACAACTCCGTGCATGAAATACTCAGGAGCCATATACCTGAATCATTGAAAAGAACATTAAATCAACCCACAACTCAAAAAATACTAATCGATATAGTCGAAATTGTAAAATACCAATCGATATAATCGAAATTGTTCTGCCTTACCCGAAAGTCCCCTCAATCGGATGGACAACATGGTGCACCCATTTTTCTGGAAGCCATTTTGCTAACCCAAAATCGGAAATCTAGTACATCATCAACGGTTTCAGAAAGTCAATATTCAATAAAATCAAGAATTTTGACTATGGTACGAGGATGAATCATACGTAACACAAAAATGCAATAATTCAGGGAAAAAAAGATGTGCTGAAAAACTCAACAAGGGTTGTGGCCTACAGAGTTAATAGGGCTTACACCCTGATGAGTATTTTGTGTACAATCCATATGTTGAGAAATGTGAGTTTTTGCCCTATTCACGGGTTCTTAAACCTAGAATCAGATGGATTCGACCCTTAAACACACACCCGCACCAAATACTCATACACAATTAGTTGACTGTGTAGGAGAGATAGTGGAGAAACGGTCTGATAAGTGGTATCAGAAGTTATGGGTTCGATTGGCCGGAGCGTCATCGTGAGGGAAGGATTGTTGGGCCCGAGTGCCCCTTTAGATTTGGTTACACAATGCCACCCTCTGTAACCGCTCTAAAAATAGACTTGTGGGTGCAATGTCGAATGTTATAAAAGACTTTGATTGATACCCTCTCTAACACCAATTGGTTTTACGAGATTTGGTGGAGAAGCGGCCCGACGGCATGTTACAACAAAACAGTGCAGAAAATGAAAACCTGAGGCTCATAGTCTTCTGTGAGCAGTATGTTTGATGCTGTGATGTCTCTGTGGATTATGCGCCTCTGGCATTCACAATGCAAATAGTGAAGTCCTTCAGCTACCCCAACAGCAACTCTAAACCTTATCTTCCAATCTAAAACACTCTCATTTGCACCTGAAAATGCCCAAACTCTCTTGTTCAAGAAAAATCACAACAAAAAAAAAATTCAACAAAAAAGATTAGGCGATGGATATAGCACCGTGTAGCACGGAAGCTAGGCTGCCTTGGGGGGAAAACTGGAGGACAAGGTGGAGACCACCATCAGAGCTGAAACCGATCAGTTTCGCAGCGTTTGGGTGGTTTATGTGAGCGATGATCCCCAGCTCAGTCAAGAAGTCGCCAACTCTATTGTTGTCGTCCTTCCTTTCATGCTTTGTTATTCGTTTAACCGCAACGATTTGGCCATCGGGTAAGGTCCCTTTGTATACTTCAGCATGACCACCTTTGCCAATCAACCTCTCTACCAATATTCAATATTGTTGGAAAAAAGAAGTTAGTTGAAGTGGAATTACGTTGTTGTCTATTTATTAATCATAAGGATGGAGAAAGAAGTTAGTTGAAGTGGAACTGTTTTGTACTGAACGAAGTCAATCTATTAATCATAAGGATGCCAATTCCACATATAGAGCCGGCACTAATTTTTTGGGAACTTAAATGAAAAATTAAAGAGGAAGTCTTTTTTGCTAGACTATATAAGTGGTATCAATATGAGGGGACCCCAAAATTCCTAAATTTTTTGGGAGTTAAAGCGGCCGCGATTAAAACTTTAGCTCAGGACTGGCTCCACTCCGTACATGCGATTATGAAAAGTTCAAACAACTACTAAGTCAATCAAATTGGTATTGATTTGGATGTTGATAGGGAATCTAGTAGAGCTCAGCTTTGTGAAACGCAAAATGGTTGAAATGGTCAAGAACTGGATTAGGCAATTAAGCAATCACTAATAAGCCCGGAGAAAATATTCTTTACTCCGCCGGTGTAAAATTCTTCCTTTCCACCACGGCCATATGTGGGTTTCACCGTGAGTTTATTGTTTTGATCTGAACCGTTCATCTTATAGGGCTCGCAGAGTAGTGCATTCATGCAAAAAAATCAGGTTGATTGGACATCAATAGATATTTAAAATTTTGAATTTTGTTTTGCGAAATGGACAGTCAAGGACTGTTTAACTTTAAAATCATCGTCCATTTTACAAAACAAAAATCAAATTTTCATATATCTGTCGATATCCGATCAAGTTGATTTTTTATAGGGATGTAGTACTTTGCGGATCCTACAAAATGAACAGTTCAGATCAATAATTAATACACAATGTGACCCACAAAAATGGTGGGGGACAAATAGAGGTTTCACACCGGCGATGTAAAAAATGTTATCAATAGAATTATGAGGTTTCTCTACAGAACAGTGTTTTGGGTGGTAATATATGATCGTGATTAAACGGTGAGCAAACCCATTTTTCTAGCATCCGAATTCTATCGAAAACAATATGCCAAACACAATCATGGGGCATTGGATGTTCAAGTCATGAGCAACCTTTGATATTACTAGTCAAATGGTCATGTCCCACAATCACTTTCCTGTCATATAACTCCACTCTCTTTTTCTCCGTCGAAGTGTAAGTGCTTCAAAGGATGTCTTTTCTTCCAACCTAGGCGGCTTTAAGTGATTGTTATGTTTTGACATGCCAACAAAAAGAGTAGTTGATGATATTATTAAGGAATCATGTGGAGTAGCATTTAACTTTTTTTCTTTTCTTTTCTGAAGGTTATGTCTTTTTTAATAATTCGGTATTTGACCAAATGAACTGACTAATCCAGGAAACAATTACTTGGTCCACTAGAGCAGGAAGGGATTAAGACCGGGGTAAAGTTTCGTATAAACTAACTCCAGTTACTCAACACAATAATGATTGGCTGATATCACACAAGTGGGAGTTGAACCACATACCAAAAGCATTCTAAGGTTGTTGACACGCCATGGGTTAAGAAGTGTCTATTCTTAAGGTTATGTCTTTTATTTACTAACTCAGTATTTGACCAAATGATCTGACTAATCCAGGAAACAATTACTCTGTCAACTAGAGCGGGGGAGAGATTAAAATCGGGGTAAAGTTTCATATAAACTAATAAGTCCAGTTACTCAACACAACAATGATTGGCTGATATCACGCAAGTGGGAGTTGAACCCCATACCAAAAGCCTTCAAAGGGTTGTCGACACACCATGGGTTTTAAGAAGGTCTATTCTTAAGGTTTTGTCTTTTTTAATAACTAGGTATTTGACCAAATAAACTGACTAATTCAGGAAACAATTACTCCGTCCGCTAGAGCGGGGGAGAGGGATTAAAATCGGGGTAAAATTCAGATAAACTAGTCAAATTACTCAACACAACAACAATTGATTGATATCACACATGTGGGAGTTTAACCCCATATCAAAAGCTTTCTAAGGGTTGTCGACACACCATGGGTTTTAAGAAGGGTCTATTCATACAACCCAATCTATTATGCAAAAACTAAATTCAAAAAGCTGGAAAATACTTCTCTCCCCTGAAAAAGTAAAAAACAGAGTGCTCTGTATTTAAAAACTGAAAAAAAAAAAAAGTAAAATAGAAAAACAAAATGAAGAACAAAACAGAAAAGTCTCAACTGTCTTTCTTACCAGAGCTGAAATCATCAGTGGCAGCAGAAAGCTCCGCAAGAGTAAAATTCCTCCACGACGGTTTCGGCCCCTCCTCCACATCCCCACAAACAATCTCATCATCCGCGCTGCGATTCCTGTTCAACTTCCTCCTCAAACTCTTCCTCGAGTCATTCCCCAATAACAAAGGAATCGCCGAGAATCGCCTCACCGACTTACTCCTTATGTTTTCAATAAAATTCCTCCAATGCAACAGCACATGACTTTCTCGAAAACTCGCTCTGTGTGTCGCCAATTTCGCCGTGCCCCAACTGCTGCTGATAGTACTACTATTATCGGAGTCCGAACCCGAAACAGGTATTTCCAATACCCCTCTCGGCGATGATTGGTCTTCGCTGCTGTCGTCGTTCTTTTCCATCTCTTTTATGGATTCTGTTTCTGGGTTCTCTTTGGTTTCTGTTATTATTTTGCGGTACCCACAAAACAGAGGACATGAATTAACATCAGATGCTGTACGGACAAAAGGATTTCGATAGTTCGAATTTAATTGGATGCCTTATTGAAAAAGGGTATAAATATTTCGAATTCAATTGATCATATAGACATTGAAAGAGTAAAAGGATGAATCAATAAGGACGTATTCGACCCGAATCGATTGAGACACAGAGCTAAGTGAAAAAAAATAAAAATAAAAACAGAGGAAACTGAAAGCAGAGTAGAGCACAAGAAAACAGAGAGATGAATTATGTAAGAGTGTTACCTTCCATAGATATTGAGAATTTGAGATGAATTTTGGTTCAAGTTACTGCAGAGAATTTGTTGTTGTGGATTGGTCAATCTATGTTTCAGGCGCTTATCTCTCCTCTTTCTTCTGAGGTGTCCATAGAGGGTGGGAGAGAATGAGAGAACTGAAAATGGAATATATCCGAAGTTAGTTATTCCTTTGTATGTAGAGCAGGGCATGAAATCGATTACCAGCTCTCTGGTGAGTGGAATCTATGCTATATATACACGAGGTTATGTACAAGGGTCTTTGTATATATCTTGTATACCGAAAACTTCACTTAGACCCCTATAGTTTGGTTGATGTGTGGATGGATGACCCTCTAGGCTCTAACCATATATCTTGCATAACGAAAACTTAACTTAGACCCCTATAGTTTGGTCGATGTGTGGATGCTTGAAGGCCTTGCTAAGAGCATCCCAACAGTCTCAGTAAATTTTGAGCTAAAAATAGTAATGAACAGTGCATATTTTTCATTTTACCTACTCACATCTCTTTCAAAATTCCAACAATCCTCTCTATTATTAAAAAAGAGAAAGACAGAGAGAGGAAAAAAAAGGTAGTGAACAGTAACTCCCTAAATGAGGAGGGATTTAGGGAGGCACTGTTCATCCAAGTAGAATAGAGAGCTTTTTATTGAGGCTGTTGGAGGATTGATTTGACACTTTCCTCCCTATTATGGCTAAAATTCCTCTTTAGAGAGCCTTGTTGGGACTGCCCTAACCCGAAGTGATTTAGAAAGGTTCTTTTTTTATCGATGGTGACACTTTCTCGAAGGAGAAGTTGCGCTTTCGATCTTGTTCTGAGCCATGTGCTTGATGGGCTCGGATGAAAGCCTTAACGTCTGGTAACCCGGATGGATGACCATCTAACTTTCATTTATTAGCACATATGTTTTTGTGAATTGTGCATCATTAGAATTTATAGTTAAACTAACAAAAGTGTAGCTTGCATTCCTAGGAGGAGAGTAAAATAGAATTAAGAGAAGATGCACTGATGAGGTTCCGTTCACTTAACAAGAAATTTGTGATTCTCGATAAAATTATACTCCCTCTGTCCCTTTTATAGTGTGTACATTTTCATTTTGGATTATCCCTTAATAAGTGTGTGTTTTGAAAAGTTAGTGGGTACATTTCCTATTTTGCCCTTAAAAGTAGATTCTTTTTTAAAAAGTTAGTGGGTATTATTATATTGATAAGGGTAAGTAATGGAAAATAGATGTAAAAGTTGTAAAAGTTGATATGAGAGAAAAATAGTTGGAATTTCCAGGTAACACACTTAAAAGGAGACGGAGGGAGTAGTAAAGAAAAATAAAGGAAAAAGAAACATATTTTCCTGCACGAGTTTATTAGAGAAAAGAAGTTTGTAGTAATGTTAAAAAGCTACAGTTGCATCAGTCTTGCTAAAAGGGCTTCCATTAAGCACATAAAAAGATTAAAAAAAAAAAAACACACCCTCTAATATACTTTTTGCACTTTCATCCACTTTTATGCACTTTTTATATCTTTCAATACACTTTTTAAACCTTCATATAAGATCATTGGGCTTCTTTAAGCATTTCCCTAGTTGAATTGAATTGGAAACTTCAACAAAAAACAAGATTCCTACAAAATCTAGTGTTTTTGACTTTTTTGCGGGATGAGTTTTGAGAGAAAATTGATCTAGGTGGGAAAGTAAGAGCATCTACATTTGAGTGTTTTAGACATTATTTGTGTAAGAATTTATCTGACTAACAAGAAAGTGTCTTTTTTTGTGCTCCATTTGACAACTTTAGGCCCACTTTTGCTCCCCCTTTTTTGTGTCAGACGCTAGAGCATTGTTAAATCCGGCTAGTACGGTAGCGCACTGTTGAGAGGAGAGAGAGAGAGAGAAGAGAGAGGAAAGAGGGGACGGCAGAAAAGGTGTTGCCGCAGTAGAGAGAGAAAAAGCAAGAGAGAGAAGAGAGAAAAAGGGAATTGTGGACCCTACTTTTATTACTCCCTCCGTCCCAATTTGTTTGCTCACTACGAAACTACGTGCAATTTTCAAACTAAAAAATAATGTACTTGCAAAAATAATTTTCGGATCAATATGGATCTTGTTTGATAGATTTCATTCAAAACTTTAATACGGTGCAAAAAAAATTTAAAAATTATTTTGATAAATACATTAATTTTTAGTTTGAAAATTACACGTAGTTTCGTAGTGAGCAAACAAATTGGGACAGAGGGAGTATTACTTTTATCTTGACTAACACTATAAAAATTACTAACAATATCAAATGGAGCAAATTTTACTCACTCTTCCTAACACATCCTAACACATAATTTTTGGGTCCCATTTTTCACACTTTTTGTCATATAACTAATATTTTTGGAGAGCCCCAAATGTAAATGCTCTAAGAGATTTAGACCCCACATCTTTCTTGTTAATTGAACATCTAAAAAGTCAAGAAAAAGTCGCGCATTTTCATTTTTTTTCCGTTTCTCTGCAATTGAACGGGGCTGGACGTGTATATAGGCTCCATTTTTCATGTCTTAATTTTTTGACTCTCCGTCCATGCAAGTGAATACACTTTAGTGAGTTTGGACAGAGAATTCAAATGAGCACAAACGAGGATTCATTGGAAAAACCTAGAGAATACGAAACTAAACCTACTAAGAGGGTGTTTGGGAGCTTATTTTTTAGCTTTTCATTTTTATTTTTTTGGCTTTTTGATTTTTTGGATTATGACCAGAATGACTTTTGAATCTGGGATGAGTGTTTGAGAGAAATGTGCAGAATTCATTTTGGGAGAGAGAGATGGGAGAAATCCATAAGTAGAAGTTGAAAAGGAGGTGTGAACCTCTTTTTGCTTTCTTCTCTCTATCCCCAAAAATGGAGAAACAGTTTTTGGGAAAACTCTGTCTCCCCTTGGCTGCCAAACACCCATAAATCAAAAAAGAGAAACCAAAAAATCAAAAAAAAGGATCTTAAACGGAGCAAATATGTCACGAAAGAATTTCCCAATGCACCACACATGATAATTGCTCCAATAGCAATTTCCTTGGTACTCGTAATTCGTGGTCAAAATCGTGACGTTTTTTCGTAGTCAGTAGGAGGACTGGGATTCATTTGCTGGTAAATGAACGTTAAGAGGTCTATTTGCACATTGACCAAACCACAGGGGTCTAAGTGAAATTAACTCTAAGTGAAGTTCCTTGTATAGTTGATGCAATCTTGGCCGTTGATTCTAACGTTCGTGATTATTGGCGCAACTACCGCTAAAAGGGCTCAGACAAGGGCAAATAACGAACCCAACAAACGAATGTGGGTGCATGTATTTTACACGTTACATAACGTTAACAATTTCAAAAATATTCCACTGATTAATAAAATTGGACATACTTCCGAGATTAGAGATGTGTGGATTTCAAATTTGGTCAACTATGAAAACTCATAAAATTTTGTAAGGAGTTAATGCATGGGGGAGAGGCCAAGTTTAAATTCACCACATAAAAATTATCACAAAAATTAAATTTTCATTTTTTAGTTACAACTTAAACCATTTTTTTTATACTCCTAACTCACCCTTTGGTGTGATGTGCAACTCGACTAATTTCTGAATTTTGTTCGGTAATTAAGATCTATAGTACCAATTCAAAAAGGGTCTTGCTAACGGGTGCAATATTGCACCCGTTAGCATTTCCCATACAAAAAAGTAAACAACGATAGTTATTAGAAAATTTCACATGGAACTAATTGGGGCTATCTCAGTTGGCCATGAATTTTGCATCTCACTAGCTAGAAAGTCGAAAGTTTGAATCTCCTTCTGCGTGTGAGCGTTATTTTTCTTGTATTTGTCGGGATTATTTCTCCTTAATGGAGCTATTAGTTGGCCGGTTAAGCTTATAATGATTGCGGATCGACTTGTTTTCAAACGGATGTAATTCAGATACTTGTACTCTTCTACAACTTGTAATAAATAAAAAAAAGTTTCACAAGCCATATGATGTAATTGGAAAACATAAAACAGTATTGTGTTACACCAGAGGTTTAGGTTATAGTAGCTGAAATTGTGTGAATTTATTCAGGTGAAAAATAACTTGTCATTTTTTCTTCCAAGAATTAAACCCCAATTTTCTTACTAAAACTAATTAGCACCAATACTCCTATTTCTAGACTACGGCTCATTATCAGCTCATCTGAAATGAGTAAATCCCAATCTCCTAATTTTAATTTTCACTTCACAAATCATTAAAATGTCTGATGACAAAGGAGCAAATTAAGACTATGATCAACTTGACTAGAACAGCATTTTCTCAACCAAACACAAACACTGTAATAGAGGTCGAGTTTCCACTATCGTCTAAACGGTATTTTCGATATTTTTACCAGTTGCCTACAACGTGAAAATAAGTTATATATTCTCCTCATATACATTACAAAAAAACTACTAACGGAAACTACACACACTTTTTGACTACAGTGGGAAAACAATATTTTTAGTGGAAACTCACTCTAATTCCGAGATAGCTATTGAATTGGTTATAGTTCATGAACAAACTACTCCTATCTAGGGCTGCCCAGCGGATCGTCCAATCTGTTCAATCCGTCCAAACCGACCAAACTGAACCGTCCGCGAACTCACCCGAGGTATGTTACGGATGGATGCGGATCCTAATATTTTTATTTTGGTGGATGCGGTTCTGTTTGGGTTTGATCCTCTCGATCCGCCTAAATCCTTTTTTGACCCATCAAATCCGCCCGATCCGCAATTGAACCGATCCATCCGTATATCACTCACGGACAAGTTGCGGATGCACAAAACGACAATCCGCCATGAGCGAATCAAATTGAAAACCGAACTGATCCGCTCGAAACCGATCCGTGGACAGCCATACTCCTATCTCACTCCCAAGTAGCATTACTGTTACTAATGAAGCCATCAAGTTGTTAAAGTGGAGAAGTTCATTGTTAAGTGGGTGAACTAACCTACTAAAATGATCTTTACATATTTATATGAGCTCAAAGCCCTTAGTCCACCAACCTCACCAATGTCATTTTAGTTAGAGAACTACCTTTAACAGAGTTGTCTGATCCTCATCAAAAGTCCCCCAAAGTCAAAAAAATGGGCAAAGTGAAGATATTCTAACATCAGATTCAAAGGGATTCTTTCAGGACTTTATTGACTGATCATATCAACAGCCTAATCCAACACTTTGCAACTTTAAAATGTGACCCTTTTCATCCCTATCGTTTATGTTCCTTTTGGGTTTGTCTGATATTAGTTTTGCAGTTGACCACATTTGGATACCGTATTTTAATAGTCGTTTGCACTCGTCATTATTATATTGAGAAGAAAAAACATAACACGTGAGGCTCAAATTACCAATATCCTGATTATACGCCAGATAGTACTCAAAACATGTTATTGTCGCCATAATGCTACATTATTTTTTCCTTGATGACAGGCGGGTGTTTCGGCCGGTTAATACTATATTCTTAGTTAGACTAGGCATTGTATCAACTAATTAAAAAATCCGTGAAATTAAACGCAGCAAATCAGTTAAAGAATTACAACCAATCCCATGGAATATAGAAAATGCAATATTTTGAGGGCGTTGTATTGGTAACGCCGTCCAAATTTATCTGGTGAAATTACTAGTCCGACCAATATCGTCCCCGTGTGTCTCTCTGTTCCAATTTACTCTCCACCACATGTTCAATGTTGAAGAAATTAATCGTGTGGCCGTAGAAAAATGGTTTGATTTGTTTTGATCGGATAGGCAACATGTTTTTTCAGTCAGTACCCTTTTTAATTTAGATAAGTGGACCTCTAACATAGCAAGATTCACCATACAAATTTCACTTTCTAGTTAGTAGTTTGTGACTGGATTTGGTAATCCAATTCAAAGTGGGGCAACCACCTAGAGAGAGAGAGAGAGAGCAAAAAGAAGGATATAATATATTTGATGGTGTGTGCCTGTGTGGGTTAGTTGAGGTTAGCCCAAAAGCATGAACAGTTTAGTGGTTTCAACCGATAATCTTCCTCTGGTTCGTGAGCTTTAACAAACCATAGATAGGGGTATTAATGGAGATAAATAAAAGAAATGGATTTAGTGGAATAAGTAAGTACTCCAATAAAGAAACTATGGGCCTATAGATACCAATGCAGTGGAAATGGGCATAGTGCATTAGATGGATGCTAATGTCATGGAGCATATTAAACCAAACCAATATATATAACACTAGACTCAAAAATGTTTTGGACGGTTCGGTTTCAGAAAAAGGAGAGAAAAATCTGGAAAGTTCAAAACAGTTTTGGATGGCTGAGATGCGAGCTCGGGCACCACATTTGCGATACCCGATTTGCACCCAAAATTTTCTCCCAACTCAGAGCTCAAGCTCGAAACACCTGAATTTGGTGGAGCTAAGAACTAGGGTTCAAATCAATAGTCTTTTGAGGGAACCTGATTTATCTCTCTTTAACTGCAAGATTCTTGGTCCATAGAATAGCACACCTATTCAGACTTCTAAACATGGTACAGCGAATCTCAAAAATTAAAATTAAAACCAATCCCAATTTTGGGTAAATACATTTGAAATTTACATGTAATTACGAGCTATAATTTATCGGGAAAGTCTAGAGGCACAAACTAATGAACTAAAAATGTACATGTGACATTCTTTTGGTGCATAAGTACATTTATGTATTGCATTATACATTGATGTGATGTGCCAATGACATGTGTACTTTTAGTGTAATAGTTTGTAAGTTCTAGCATTGGCGGCATTGCTCATAATTTATGTGACTTTTTGCTTTTGGCAAAATAGGAGTATTGTCTACGCTGCTTTCCATTTCATTATTTTTGTTGGTTTGAATTATCAGGCTTGCACTTTGGTTTCATTATTGATTTCTTATATGTTTTGGTTTGGAGGGTATATTTGGGGAAATCCCGATATCCAACGGGGGTGTGGGTTTGGTGTTTTATCTAATATCCCCAATGGGAATTAGAGCGGGATGGTAAAAGACTCCCCAATTGGGGATGAGAGATAGAATAGAATCCCTGATCCATACCCTACCCGTTGCCATTCCTACGTTTCACTCCCTCTTAAAAAACAGGCCCAGCCCATTTACGTCGCATGGGGTGGTCTTCTGGTTGGTAATAGGCCCAGTAGCCCAGTCCACTACAGCTATGCAGCCCAAGACATCTTTTAGCATCTTCAACACGTGGCGCACAGAAAACATGGTGCCTACGTTTGCCAACATGGTCTCCTCCACACCGAAACTAGTTCCGAAACAGTCATTTCCCCTCCCTTTCTCTCCCCTCCTCCCTCTACGATGGCGTTGCTCGGCGACGACGGCCGCGGCTACGAACTCGCTCGTAAACTCGAGAGCCACGGCGTGTGGCGGTCGTGGCTCGGAGACTCACTCTACGGCCACTTCGTCGTGTTCCTATCTTCGCCTTCTTCATGGGAAGCATTCATGAGATCCGACGATTCCAAAACTAGGGCTCAAATCCAACTCCAACTCAGAGCTCGCGCTCTCCTCTTCGATAAAGCCTCCCTCTCTCTCTTCCTATCTCCCTTTTCCTCTTCTTCAACCCCCGTTTCGAAGCTCAGTCCAAACTGTGCGTCTCTCTCTCTCTCTCTCTCTCTCCTAATTCAGGTAATGTGCTTGAATTCTGATGTGAATTGGTTTGATTGCTAGATTTGGAGTTGCATGGAGACGATGTGTACTTCACTTTGGAAGATTGTGCGCAAGAGAGAGAAGGTGGTGTTGCTACGAAGACGACGACCTCCAAGGTTTGATCTGAATGAGTTTTGACGTTGAGTAATTGAATGCATTTGTTACTTCACCGACATTTTATTCTTAGTTCCAATATAGCGTTTTAAGGATGCTACGAATTTCTGGAATGTGATTTTCATGTTGAGAATTAGGTTTTGGAGATTTTTTGTTTTTTTTGAGAGAAGTTTGTTTGGGTAGGGGTAATAGTGCCTTGGAAGTACAGTCGAGGAAAAATAATTAATTGCTCCTGGGGCTCGTGGCGGTGCCCCAGGGGCTGCAACTCCAGTAACCCCCGTGCTTGTGCCATTGGTGTGGGCTCCACCGCGCTCCATCAATGTGTGGAGAAGCCCTTGGAGCACCACATGGCGGTGCACGTGGTGCTGCAGTAGCACTTAATAATCACTCGTGTGCAAGGGATTGACATGATAATCAGGCGGTATTACTGCGTACTAAGCTCATAGAAGCATTTTTTTTTTTGGGAATCAAGCTATGGTGATAATGCCGAAAATTCAAGTGAAGAGGTAAAGATGGAAACACAATATACACTGGAAAGATATGAAAGAAAAGTACTTTTGGTGCTTATGCGGGGCAATTTCTTATTGAAATGAAACACGCAGAATTTGTTTCAAATTTCTCATGGTAGGATGGGTCCTATTACGTATGCTATAGAATCCTTTCCCTTGCAATTAAGGGAAGGTAAAGGTACCACGAAAGTTAAGCTAGTGGAATGACCTAATCACTAGCCATCTCTGCTGATCTGTTCTGATCCCAGGTTACTTGAATGTTTAGGGAGTTCGCTTAGGAAAAACACCTTGCACAAAGAGGGGTATACAGGTGACATCCTTCCATCCATCCGTGTGATGTCTTAAGGAACCTTTTGTGGCTCATCTAGTCGCCGTGGCATATGGACAAACCACGTAAGCCTGTGGCACTTGACTTACAGGCATAATGTTCTTTTTGCTCACACTGTGTTGGTATTTTTTTTTCTAGTTCGAACTACTAAAAGCTTGTAGGCATACACCTCAACGTGGTTTAAACATTTCAAGCTTGCAGGTAGTATTTTTTGTGCGATCTCATGAAGCATGCATTTACCCGTAAATGCAATATGTCAATTTTGTTCTTTAGATGTTTTCGTTTTTTCTTCTTCTTCTTTTTTTTTAACTTTCACAACCTCCTCAGTCACTGTATTCCTTTTTGTTCATTGTTGGGCCCGGGGGTCATCGCCTAGAACTTCTGCCATGTGCTTATTTCTTGCAATAGTTTGTTTTTTATTGCTTCTTTCTCCTACAACATCCTTAGCTATATAAGAGTGTATCTTTCAGTACGCAGCACCAGCAGTTTGTAAGTCTGTGATATACCGTTATTTGGTGGGCAAAGTCCTTATAGTCCCACTGCCCACTGATTTTATTGATGTCTGAAGGACATCTTTTTAATGCATGGTACTGGACTGTTGTCATTGACGAACGAGCAAAATATGGTGCCACAAGGCTCACAATGGTTGTTTTAAATATCTGATTGTCCATGACTCCATGAGCTGTTTTGGGTGGAGTTTTGTTTATTTTTCTTGATATGGGTTGCATTTGATTCCCTGAATACGGTTGCATATGACCAATTTGCAGCTCCCATCAAAAGCAGGCATTAGTGCTGGATCAAGGTATGGTGAAAAAGATATGGATAGCATGTCCCAGAAATTCAAGCTTGACGAATTGCCAGAAACATGGTATAGTCATTTTTTTGAGAAGTATAGAGCTAATAAACCATATAGGTTATCAATTGTGGACTGGGAGACAGACAGACGCACACCTGAGCAGATGTCTACTTATCTCAGAATTCTTGACAAGCATAAGAGAAGACGAGTAGCATTTAAAGAAGATGAAATCAATGGTTTCGGTAGTCGAATGCCGGGAAATGCTTCAAACATGCTCCAAAACTCAGTCATGACGGACAGTGATGCAAATGATGATGAGACTTATCTTTTCCCTGAAATGATGTTTCCGTTGAACTGTGTCCCTGATAGTGCGCTTCCACCCGTAATTCGAGTTCAAGAAAACCATAAAGTGGAGTTTAATGGTGTTCTTGATTCCTTACCCCAACCCCAAGTTGTGACCAGGAACCCTATTATGATTGAGAGGCTTGGTATTCGACAAGAATTACTTGGCATGGAACAGGGAGGGAATCAACGACGAGGAATAAATGGTTCTGCAGGAAACAGGAAACTTCTTGGTCAAGAGCAAGCGTCAGAGATGACTAGAAAGGTGATAGCTCGTATGCTATCAAATGTGGGGTTTGAAGCTTCCTCAGAAGTCCCAATGGAGGTTTTGTCTCAGCTGCTGAGCTGTCATATGTCTAAGCTAGGTCGTACCTTGAAAGTCCTTGCTGATAGTTACAGAAAACAGTGCTCAGCCGTTGAACTACTAAAGATGTTTCTTCAAACAGCGGGGTATAGGTGTGTGGAGTTCTTTTTACGTCATATGGTTGAAGTGCTTGGTTGGGTTTTTATTACCCTCTCTTTAATATTATTACTTTGAGTTCCTTAATAAAGGAGGAGGAAATATGACAATGATATATTAAGTGGCTTAGAACTACTTCTGCAATTGCCTTGTTATTGGAATAAGCGCTCTTCAAACTTTCTATTTACTAATATTGGGTGCTTTTTTGTGCTCTTTATGTGTGTGCGTGCACGAACACATGTGAATGACTTAGCTTGTGTACAGATTTGTTACCTTGTCTAACCGATTTCGCCTTTACATCAGTAGCAATCTTGGGCCTTTGGCAGAGCTTGTGAAGGATAGTACAAGGAATTCAATGCCAAATTCTCAGCAACAAATACAGGTTATCCAGTCACAAATGCAATCACACCAACAGGCCTCCCTTCGACAATCTCAGCAACAGCAAGTATGTCCTACTTTTCTTTCCTTTAATAGTTCGCAAGGGAGGTACGCTCTCTTTTCCTAAATTTGCAGAATGTGTCTATTAGCCTTCCACTTCATTTAATTTCCTACCTATAAGAGAATGGTGCCCCTAATACTTTGAAAAGTCCTTTTGTGGGCCCCTCCATGTCTTTGAGTATCCCTTGGATGTTAAGTGATGAACTCCAATTTCACGTATTTAGTTAGGGTCCGAACCCTCCAGAGTTAGCTCTTACTGGTATGTAAGGTGTAGATGAGTATTGTCTCCTCCTCCAGTCCGAAAGTTGGACTGGAGAGGATCCATTTCCATTTATTTGTTACATAATAGCATTGATTCTACTGATGTAATTTTGTACAAGATATGAAATGTCATTTGTTGATTATTTGATCATAAAAGGAGTTAAGTAATAAAATATAGTTCAATTATATGAACAATGAAAAGGATTAAGAAAGACCGATCTAGATTTTCATTTTCCTTCTTATTGTCATAATGCTAAATATTTTGAAAGAGTAGAAAAGAAAAATAGGGAAAAAGAGAGAGAAGAAAAGAAAAATAGAGAAGAAATTTGAAAACTAAGGATCCTGGCCTACTTATGATCCTCGAGATATAGTCTTTTCCTTGCTCTTGCATACTGTTGTTAATTCGGGAGTCTGCAGAGTCTGGGTAATCCTGGCATGTTTTCTTGCCAACGCCAAATAAATAAAATGTTACGACATGGAGACATCGGTGAAAAAATCTCATGGCACTCGAGAAAGAATCGTCTGTTAAATTGTAGACTAATGATGTAGCTTCCAGTTATTAGACACATTATTGACTGCAGTTCCAGTTTATACACACAAATTGCAGGAGGGAATTGAGAGTATGTTACTCTTAGTTTAGCAGATACCGTGACTAACCATCAGTCAAATTGACGAGATGACTACTCTGGTGAATCTACAGATACCAAGACAAATGCATCCACAGATGCAGCAGCAGCAGATGGTTCTCCCCCAAAACCTGACTTCACTGCAACAGCAACAGTTGGAAAGAATGCGAAGACGCCAACAAGCCACTCCTCGCCCTGGCATGAACGTAAATATGGAGAATGTTAGACCCCTTGTGGAAGTCAAGCTTGAAAACCCGTCTGAATTCCCGATCGATATGAATTCCTTCAGTACAATGAACGCCAGAAATCCTCAAATGCCTCAAATGCAGTTTCGGCAACAGCAGCAAATTGCTGCAATGTCGAATTTCCATCCTCAGTCCAGCACTCAGTTTCGGCAAATGGCTTCCCTTCAAATTCCTCAAGTCCAGACACCGTAAGGCTATTTGTTGATTGGATTTTTATTAGTGGTTATGTGGGAAATGGTTTTACGCAAATCTGAATTTTCTTTTTTCGACACAGAAACATGAGCACTGTTAGGGCTCAACCCGTAAAGGTGGAAGGCTTTCAGGAATTGATGGGTGGGGATGCTTCTCTAAAGCATGATTCAGAGGAAAATAAATTGACTTCTCCTTCAAAGTAAATGGTTCAAGGACTGATTGATATTTTTACCAGTATTACAGCCAGGTAACCCTAGTACTAATAATGAACTTCTGTTTTCCAAATTTTCCTGTTGGGTGTTGTTGATATTAGCTTCTCTTTTTTTACTTTTATTGTTACTTAAATTATCTGTAAATAACTTGATGGATGAAAGGTGCCATCTTTGTAGAAGATGGGACATTTTCCAGCAAATTTTCATTATAATATCTATTAGATGAACCTGTTTTCTTGTATTTGGTTTATTCAAAAAAGGACAATGTTTGGTGAACGGTTTGTCCTAGATATATTAGTGGGCTCACTTTGAATTAGTAGGCTTAATTTATTTGACACCCCCTAAACTATCGCGTTTTGTCACTTTCTCTCCCTCAACTACAAAATCAATTAACTTCACGCCCTAAACTATCAAAACCAAGCAACATCACCCCTTCCATTCAAATCTGTTAAGAAATGCTAACATTTTGGACGGAAAATAAGTTTTTAAGACAGAATGAGCGAGAGGAGAAAGAGAGGGAATGGGTTTCAGACAAATTGAGGGAGAGGAGAGAGAGGAGATGGAACATGAGTTTGAAGGAGAAGAAAATGAGAGAGAAAGAGAAGTAGGGTTTGGGGTTCTTTAGGGGTATAAATACCCCAAGGCTATTCTCCCCGCCAAAGGCCAAGGGCTTTTTGGGGTTAAAAATATATTTTCCATCCAAAATGTAAGCATTTGGATGGAAGAGGTGAAGTTGCTTAGTTTTGATAGTTTAGGGGGTGAAGTAGATTGGTTTTGTAGTTGAGGGGGATGAAAATGACAAGAAGGTGATAGTTTAGGGGGTGCCGAATAAATTATGCCTTACTTTTTTTAAAATTCTCCCTCTGTTTGGTTGCTGTTCAAATGTGTAGTCGGTCAGTATGGAATCACGTGTCCAACTCCATTTATGCATGTTTTGGTGCATATAGTTCTCAGCTACCACATAATGCCATGGCATTTTGTCACTTATATATGACGATTATGACAAGTTTTTTTTAGGTAATTACACTTAACTTTACTACGGTTTGGTTCCAAAATGGCGAACACACTTAGGCCCGTAAGGTTCAAAACCGAATGCATAGTTCCTTTGTGGTTTGAGCTACAGTGTGAAATGGACAAAATGTTTATATTTAAATATGCAGCAAGCGCGTGCCTAAAATGAATGTGGCGTGTTTTTTCACGCCATAGCACCCTTATTAGTTAGAGAGACAAAGTGTAGTTGTCCATTTCCGGCTAGTGGCAAATTTTAAGCAGGTTCATAATTTCATGGGGATATTAACGGCGTTCTGTAGGACATTCTATGATAGTGTAATGAACCATACGTTGTTGTTGGGAAAAAACTAAGCACAACCAAGAAAAAGGAAAAAGTATCGAAAATCCAATTCCAGCAGTTAGAGGCCATATTGAAGGTTTGAGATAATGCTTTTGTTCTTCAAGAATTCATATAAAAACATAGAAGTGAGGAAATGGAACATCAAAGGCAGGGGATATAGTAAGTCCTCAATTTCTTAGGAAGTAGAAATCTCCCTTCGAATTCACAAGTCGCAACATAACATCACGAAATACATAAAATTTTACAACAGTACAAATTTCAAAACACACTTCATTTTGATTTTCTACGGTTTTATGGCACAATACAGGCGAAGAGAAATTGGATAGTCGCAGAACTCAGCCTTATTAGTAATCTCTGCCGAGTATTTGTTGTTGAGTTGAATATGAATGCCTTATGCTTTATTCGAAATTGAACTCAACTCAATCTCGACACTTGTGGGTTTCGAGATACTGGACAAAGTCATCCAAATACTGGTCATGCAGGGCCTTGTCACCAAACAGGGAGCTCATCTCTTTTACTTTCTCCCTATAAATCCTTCCCTTTTCCTTATCCACCATAATCAACCTGATTGACTCAGCCACTGAGTTCCTCGTAAGCAACCCGTCTTCCTCATCTCTCGGTACCTCAATCCCAACCTGATGCCCTTCCAGTAGTCTTGCATTTAAACATTGATCCAGTACAAGGGGAAGCATGATAAGTGGCAGGCCACATTGGATTCCCTCGACAACTGAACTCCACCCACAATGAGTCAAGAATCCTCCAACTGAGTCATGATTTAGAATCCTAAATTGAGGCACCCAACTCTTCCACACGATTCCACGATGTTTTGTCCGCTCCTCGAACCCGTCTGGCAACACGAACGAGTCCGCCTCAGTCCCGGGTGGCTTCCTCAGCACCCAGAAAAATGGCACACCAGATAGCTCCAATCCAAGAGCCAACTCAGTGAGTTCGTCCTGGCTCGGTGCGACCTCGCTTCCGAGAGCTACGTAAACCACAGACCCAACGTTTTGCTTAGTTAGCCACCCACTGATCGACATCCACGTGTCATTTTTCGAGTCGCCTCCGGATTCTTCCACTGAAGGCGGCATTAACCCCAACGGAATAATCTTTCTGTGGTGGAGCTCTTCCAGTAGGGTCAACCAATTTGGTTCGAACTCTCTACAGTGTCGGATCGCAATAGCATCGCAACCCGTAACAGTGCACCCGACACGATACCAATCACCAACCCCAGAAGCATTCTGGGGTTCCGAACCGGTTTTGAACGCCGTTCGCTTTAGCTCGTAGGCGCGATAAGCTGCTTTAGTAGGAAAGGTGATCCACTTGGGTGGGGCCGTCAATTGCTCCTCCGGATCTGTCGGTTGCATGACAGAATCCTCGAGCATCGCTGACGACGGGCCGAACCAGGCGAGGAACCAGGCGTTGATGATCAAAAAGAAGACGCGTGAAATACCGAGTTTGGCCGCGACCGGGGGCAACCAGTGAGGGGCAAAATCGTAAATGATCCAGTCGGGAGAGTCGGTATGGAGAAACCGTGACACATCGGTTTCGAGACCGTCGAAGGCCTTCTTGAGGTAGTGGATGTCAGTGGGGTGGACATCCATGGTGGCTTCGGCGTTTTCCGGGAGGTCATCGAGGTGGGGGAGAGAGATGGGAACGAAAGTGATGAGGGAGGAGAAATGTGGAGGGAGTTTTGGTAAGCGGCTGAGGTTTCTAGGGGTGACGAGGTAGGAGATTTTGTGACCCTTTTGGGCTATGACTTTGGCCAAGTCTAGGTATGGGATCATGTGGCCGAAAGCTAGCCATGGGAACATTGCTACGTGCAGTTTTTTCCCATCGCCGGCCATGGCTTTTTGCTGTTTTTTCTTTCTTTAGGTGGTCTGCTTTACCAATGCACAGTAACCCACACTATTATATATATATATATATATATAGGAGTATTATTGTGGAGTATTATAGTATATATATATATAGTCGTGTAAAATGAAAACGCATTGTACATGTTATTATTATAAAAATCTTTGGTGGTCCCGTACACTGATCTGCATCACGCAGTGCCCTCGTTGGGGGGTCCTACTCCAATAATTCGAAAGATTCCCCGTGTTGCTTTTTTAATGTTCTTCTACTTCTAGTTGTTTGATTTTGAGTCATGCCAGGGAGGGTACACTATTTTGGTGTACACCAATTGCAAATGTATACCGTTTTTGTGGGATTCAAAATTGGTCTCAAATAAATGATCGGAGTCGCTAAATATTTTTAAAATATTTTTTAATGGACATCTGTAAAAATTTAGCTCATTCTAACATCGGTAAAGGTTTCGATGTCCAATTTCCTGTCAGTGAATTGGACGCAGAATCGAACGAGCCGGTGTTAAAATGAGCTAATTTTTTAGGGTGGCCCTTAAAAAAATATTTTAAGAATATTGAGCAGCTCCGATCATTTGTGTAGAATCCAAAATGAGTCCCACGGTCATTTGTGTAGAATCCAAAATGAGTCCCACGGAAGTGGTGTATATTTGGTGTACACCAAAATGGTGTACCCATAGGTTTTCCCGTTTAAATTGTTGGTAAACCTAGAATGGAGTTTCAAGAAAGTGCGGCTTTTGGTGGTATTGTGCAAAGAGCATTTTGACTTACCATGTTTTATTTTATTTTTCCATTTTAAGTAACATAAAGACATACGAAATGTATTTTGCACATATTTTTCAAACATTATTACTGTTTGCAAAATGAATTGGGACGATTCCACCGCATTCCACTTCCAATAATTAAATTCCCTTCAAGTCCACCTATTTTTTTGCCCCATGTTCACCGCCCTGACATTTGTCCCACCCCCTTGTCTCATATCTCTCCTTGACTCCCTTAAACCGTATGAATGTGCCTAAACACTATCGTATTTTATGAAAGTGTCTAAATCACTAAAATCATATAAAAAGAAAGTGCATCTGAAGCCCTAAGGTACACTATGAAATTGTCTAAACCTGAACCCTTGAATACCCTTTGAAAGTGTCTAAATTACTAAAACCTAAATCCTTAAAGTTGCCTCAACCTAAACGCTAGGGTAGCTTTGAAAGATTGTGTTGTTTTTTAATTTTTTTTACTTCTAGTTGTTTGACTTGTTGGTAAACTTAGAATGTTCAAGAAAGTGCATTTTCTGTTTTTGGTGGTATGGAGCAAAAAAAAAAAGCTTTTTGACTTCTCATGTTTTATTTTTTGTTCTGATTTTGGTGAATGTAAACGAAAAAAATACCTGTACGTCACATTTTGGAAACTTAATTTTCACTAGGTCAAGGGTTGAAACTTAATTAGCACTAGATCAAGGGTTTGGATACCGCATTTTGATTTTCGAATTTTTGCATTTTGGGTGTTTGGCCCTCCTCCCTCTTCATAATGATTTTTAACAGAACGCATTCTTTAATTTGGTTGATAGAAAACAAAATGTAAAAGTAGGGGGAGATCAACGTTTTGACTGCTCATTTTTATTGTTCTCATTTTGGTTAACAAAAAAGACTTGCATAATGAATGTTATACATATCTGTCAAACATTACTCATATAACGAAATGTATTATGCACATAATACTCTACAGATTCATACTAATACATTCTAGACTATCATAGGATAGGCCATTTTGAGGTAGTGGACGTTGTTGGGGTGGAAGTCCATGGTGGCTTATGCATTTTCCGGGAGCTCGTCGAGGTGGGGGAGAGAGGGGGGATGGAAGTGACGAGGGAAGAGAGATGTGGTAGGAGTTTGGGTAAGCAGTTGAGGTTTCTAGAGGTGGAGAGGTAGGGGATTTTGCAACCTTTTAGAGCAACATCTGCTCCGTATGGAGATTTGAGGCAAAGTAGAGAAGAAAAGTAAGAAAACTAGAGTGCAGCAGATTAGGTATACAATTATTCACCATACACCCCATTTTTTATGTTTTAAAGTGATCAACTTTTTTTTTTCTCTCTTTTATAATGATATTTTAATATTGGAAAAAAAGGTAAAATGGATTGTATTGTTAAAGCATTGACAGAAATGTGAGTAAGTAAAATGAATATTATTCACTATTCACTAGCATTTTTAGAAAAGTGCTATATGCAGTTTTTGCCAATATATATAAATGTATATTTGTGGCATTTTTTATTATTATGAAAAGGAGTAAATGTAAGGAAAGTGGTTGTCTCCTAGCAGTTGGTACTTGGCAGTAATGATTTGCACCATTCATTTTTTTATTATTATGAAAATAAATGCAAAGGAATGAGGTCCCCATTCTCGCCAGCTAGCAAAGCAACCTCTCTCCTCCAGTCCCCACTCATCTGCTCCCATTCTTCCCCAATTTTTGTCTCATCAATCTTTGTCTACCGATCAGCAAACTGTGTTCTCTTATTTCTTCACTACCGTCCATCACAATCACCGTTAACATGTGGGACGGACCCCAACACGATCCTACAAATTTAGCTTAATTCAGAAATTAGGTAACGACTGATCGAGCTTGAGCTGCTCGATTTCAATGATAAACGATAGTCATCACCATTTTGTTTTTGCCATTGCCAAAGGAGACAGTGGACAAGACGGAGGCATGTGAGAGAGACAGAGACAGCGACAGAGAAGAGAGAGGGATTATGCTGAGTTTCCCAATTCATTTTATGGAATTTTCTATTTTAGCACGTTGATTTTATGAGTGTTAAAATATTTCTCATAAAATCAACGTGCTAAAATGGAAAATCCCATGAAATTATTCAGTTGATTTTACGGGATTTCTCAAAAATCAAATGAGAAACTCAGCCGTAACGATTAGGAGAAGAAAAAACTCTTCGTAGCACTAAAAAAAAATTCTTGGAATGGGTGCCTCTGTTCGCACCCATAGTCTGCATTTTTTATTTTATTTTCTTTAGCTCCGCCTGTGACGTTCTTAAAACTTAATCTTTAGATCCCAGCCGGTTCTAAGCTTGGATAAAGGAGGAGGGTTGTGCGTTAGGTAGCGGATAGAAACACATAAAAAAAACCCGTCAGATCTCTATGACATGAATCCTAATCTTACTACAAGACAAAGCTCAATAGAGGAAAACGATTCATGTAGCCAACCCCAATTGATTTGGGACATAAGACTCGGTTTGGTTTGGTTTGGTTTATTCTGCATTTTTTTTTTATCCTAGTTGATCTCTTATCAACTGGACATCCACATTGTGTGGCATATGATTGTCGTGAGGCTAAAGTACCAATTTACTAGTTGGGATGTTAGTCTTGCGTTGTGATGCCGTCATGCACTTGTTCAGATTAATAAAATTCTCTTTGCTCTTCAAACAAAAAAAAAATCTTCGTGGCGTTAGACAAGAGAGGGGGAGCGTGACACTAAAGTAGCACTAAAAAACTCTTCGTGGCATTATCGCTACATATTCCTTCCGTCTCAAAATAGATGTCCCGAAACATTATTCACATCATTTTATTTTGATTTTTAAACTATACTAATAAATTATATATGCAATACGGATATTGTTTGATACATTTTGCTTCATTTTGTTAAACAAAGTTTTTAAAATAAAAAAAAGCATTATAGATAATTTTTTTGAAGATTGTGAATAATGTTTTGGGATAGAGGGATCGAGTAGATCAACGGTGCACAGAGATCAAAAACCGAGTGAGAATTGGATGTTTTTATAGCAGGAGCATGGCAGCACGTACATCACGTGGATTCTTGCGGAAAGCAAAACAGTATACTCCCTCCGTCGCAAAATGATAGTCCATTTTGGGACTGCGTACCATTTTCAATGGCTTATATCTTTTAATGTGAACCTTAAAAAATATGTATTATAGATTTTGTTTGATAGATTTCATTGAGAACTTTTATACGGTGCAAAAAAAATTTAAAAATTATTTCGATAAATACATTATTTTTTAGTTTGAAAATTGCACGTAGTTTCATAGTGGACTATCAATTTGGGACGAAGGGAGTAGTTTTTTTAGGTAAGCGTAAAGTAGTCTTAAAATAGAGTACATGGAGGCTTGAATGCTCTATACATGCTTCTTTTTTTTTTTTTATTGCTCTTCAGTTAGGGGAACTTGGCCAGCTTAGGCATACGTACCTTGACTGCTCATCTTTCTCATCCGGTCAAAAGTAGAATTATGCCGGGACTAGGAGATTCATAATAAATTACTTTCTTGTAGTTGACCCAAAAGTCAAACCCTGATCAATGTTGTGACTTGTGAGGAGAAACCGTAGGGAAACTTGGCCAGCTTTACGCGCACGCACACAGACCTCGACTGCTCATGTTTTCCGTCTGGTCAAAGGCAGAATCACGCCGGGACTAGGAGACTCACGAAATATTAGAGTCTAGGGAAAGAGGACAGCGAAAACGATTCTGAGAAGATGAAATTCATCATCACATTTTACTACTACTGCTATTTTGAGAAGTTATCCAACAAGACGACTTTTGTGTTTACAAGAGAGATTTGCTTTCTCTTTCTCGATTTTCTCTAATTTTCAAATGGAGGCTGTGGATTAGTTTCTATGGCATTCTAATATTCAAATGGAGTGGCGAACACTTCTTGTTATTTGTTAGGATTAAGGAAAGATCTTGTATCAATAATGAAAGACGCAAAAATATTTCATCTATCATGAATAGGTACTCCATAGAATAATCTCCACCGGAAAGGTACTCTAATAACATGAGATTTGCTTGACTTTTTGTTGGTTGATGAATCGGTTTCCGACTTGCTCGATTAATGACTTTTGAGTATGGACTAAAGACACTGGTGTGGTACCATCCAACACTTCTCTAATGCCAAGGTCAATCGATTTGTGGTAGAGAAAGTAGGAAAAAAATCAAGCGATTAGGTTGCACAAGTTGCGTACCTATCCCCGGTGATGTTTGCATAGGCGTTAAGGAGGTTGAATCTCATTGCGATGAGGCGGATAACGATGACATCAATCGAGTCCAATAGCCTTAGCTTTCCTAGTCTCTATGGCCTCGTTTGTTTGACCGGGGATATGAAATCCCTTGGTATATGGGTGTGATATGAAATCCTTGAGATATTGCTGAGAATATCAATGGACAGAGAAAAAATCAATTTCTGGTGTTTGTGTTCAATGGGATATAGCCATTGCAAAACATTTTTTTGTTATAGCACATGACCAATAGGCCCCGTACAAATTGAGATAAAAATTGCCACGGGATTTCAAATCCCATCCACAATAAGCGTAACAAACATTGGATTTTGGGTTTCACTCCATCCCATCCCCAAATCCCACGAAATAAACGAGGCCGGTAGGTTAGGAATGCCGTAGGATTTGAACTACTCAGTGTTTATCCCCCTCAGATTACGACTTAGGAGACGCTTACAAAGAGGGAATCTTTTGGGCAGCTCACTTCATAACCACTTGCGTGGTGATTCTCCGTGAGCGCTCACATATGATTAGAACAGGCGCTAGACCAAGCTGGGATCGTTGGGTCTGGTTTGTCGTTGGTATGTACATAGTATTTTTTCTGTCGGCAAAAGAAAATAATTCATCAAACTCGATATAGGGTATGTTGAGAAAAATAAATTGAACATCATAATTAGAACGTAGATCCCAACTATATTGGCACATATATTCAAGTTAATCTTCTACATTTGATGAAGGATAAAAGAAACAGAAAAGTAGAAAAAAAAAAAAAAAAAACCATACCTCCTGCTGGAAAGAAAACTACTCCTAAAGCAGAAATCATCCACAGATTACTCTTTGATGCTGAATTTTGATCCAAATTGCAACCTGTGTCTTGACAAAAATTTCCCACTCCATTCCAAACGCCAAATCATGCTGAGCCTTCTCACCATCCTCATTAAACACTGTAGGGGAGGCCCAATGGTCATTGGTTGGCACGTGGCATCGGAAGGCGGGGACTTTGTAGCAAGCCAATGGGGACACCGGACAGGTATGCGACTCTTGCAAAATTAGCAGTGATGAATCTGATGAATGAAGCTTATGTTGTTTAATTTGCAACAAGGAACAACTAGCCTTATTTTTAGATGATTCAGTATTGAATTTGCTTTAAATATTCATCCCCAGATTAGGAGTCAATTTTTTGGGATTCGTGGAGTAGAAAAACTGATCAAGATGCATGATTAAAGAAGATATGGGTGGAAAATATATTTAGTACTAGTAACTATTTCTGGAGAAGCCGTTCAACAATCTTGAATTAACATTCATATATTTTAGATCTTTGGTAGGAGTCCATCCTATCTCTTAGAAGCTGAGAGTAGTTTCATATAGAACGGAGGTTATCATCTTGTCGTTTGGGGGGCATTCGATAAAATTAGAACGATACAAAAAACATGGCGGAGCTACTTGGGGAGGGTGAAGTGGTAGATTTGGGAGGCCCCCTTGGACACGGCAGGGCCAGCAGTGCCCCTGTTTTGGTTCCATAAGTGATACGCATCTTCATCCCCTCCGTTCCCCGTTTGGTTGCATAACACTTGGTCTAATCTCACATATAATCTGTTGTGTTACTTTTATCTACCACAACATAAACTTGTTACTTTTATCATTTGTTGGACACGGCAGGGCCAGCAGTGCCCCATACATAAGATCATTTGTTGTGTTACTTTTATCTACCACAACATAAATTCTCTTATCATTTTGTCATATATTTTCAAAATGGATCTTGAGTCTTTAGACAATTTGATTCTTTACGACTCTGATTTCGATAATGAGTTGGAGATTATTGGAAAAATTGCAATGAAAGTAGAACGATTAGAAGCTGAGAGTTCATCAAGATCGCAACCCTAATCAACGTCGCACTTTCATTTGACGCAATAATTTATGAGGACACCCAAGGCTCTTTCTCAACTATTTTGTTGATCCGCAAGTTTTTCATCCTAGCTAACATATGTCAGAGGAGATTCCGAATGAAACATTATCTTTTTCTCTGTATTCATTTTACAATAGAAAGCTCATGAGCCCTATTTTGTCAACGATACCAGTAATGATTCATTTGTGCGCGGTAGTGAGTTCCTAAATGTACCGGTAATGAATTCGAAAACATGAATTGTAAAAGTGTGATATGCAAGCATGAGAATCATCTAAAGTTCAAAAGACTACAGATCATTAAACCTCAGAGTGTGAAAAGATAGACACAATAAGTGCAATATCAGTCTACAAGTAAAGTACGACCCATCCATCCCTTTGAAACTCACACTTTGACTCAAATCTCACATTGGATTACCCTTAAAAATGAAATCACTCAGACGCGGACTATAACCTCTGAAGTATACGTGAGCATTTAATACTTTAGGTTAGCAAAAGCAAAATGGCTCACATACAACCATTGTGATTTTCTACGGTTTTTAACCATCATATATGTGGAGAACTCCAAAAATCCTCCAAAATGCGTTTTGGACCGGGCCTGGTTGTCGCGGAGGAAGTCCATGGTGGCTTTAGCCTTCAGCATTTTTCGGGAGCTCGTCAAGACGGGGGAGAGAGAGGGGGACGAAAGTGATGAGGGCAGAGAGACGTGGAGGGGTTTTATGATCCTTTTGGGCTATAAATTTGGCCAAGTCTAGTTATGGGATCATGTGACTAAACAGTGTTCTAAACTCGGTCGCCAAGGCCGACTAGTCCCCGTCTAGGCGCTAGGCAATGGTCCAATGCCTAGAGACTAGGAAGCCAACTAGTCGGTGCATAGGCCTTAGGCGCCCCTTCTCCGTCCGACTAGCTCCTAGTGAGTTTTAGAACATTGTGACAGCTAGCCATAGGAACATTGCTATATGTAGTTTTTTCCTATCCCCATCTCCGGCCATTGCTACATGAATCCAAGCCGTCGATCTCGCAATCAACGGATCATATTTCATCTCGGTACTCACACAATCCGAGCCGTCCAATGTCAAGATAAAATCTGAGCCGTTGATTACCGAGATCAATTGATCGTATGCGGTACTATAGGATTGTGATGCGGCACCGTAATACATGATCCGCGGATCCCCAGCTGCTTCAATAATTCGAACAGTTTGATGTTTTATGCTCCTCCAAGTATGATTAGACATACAAATATCCTTGTTGGTTGGATATCCTTGTTAGCACTGCAGGACGTGGATCACGTGGATTCTTGCGCAAAGCAAATCATAGTTTAAAATAGAGTACATGGAGGCTCGAATGCTCTATACATGTTTTCATGTTTTTTTTTATTGCTCGACGGTCCGGGGGACTTGGCCAGCTTACGCTTGCGCATCTCGGCATCTCCTCTTTCTGATTTGGTCGAAGGCAGAAGTACGCCGGAACTAGGGGATTCACAATAAAAATAACTTTTTTGCAGTGCGATTTCAGAAATCGAATCCTGATCAATTGTGTGAGAAGAAAACCCACAAGAAATCTCGCTTTTTACATGCTTTTAAGTGGTAGAACAAACCACCCAAAGAAAAATACATTATAAAACCCCTATCCTAAGTAAGATAAAGCTTTCAGTCGGCCGTTCAAAAAAATAATAATAAATAAAATTTTCACGAAATATTAGTGTCTAGAAAAAAAGGACACAGAAAACGACTCCGAGAAGATGAAATCCAACATCACATGATTCACATTTTACTATTTTGAGAAGTTTTCCAACAAGACGATTAATGTTTAAGAGAGAGAGAGATTTGCTTTCTCTTTCTCGATTTTCTCTAGGAGCTTGAAGATGGGTGTTTTTTCTATAGGAATACTAATTTTCAAATGGAGGCTGTGGATTGGTTTCTATGGCATTCTAACACTCAAATGGAATGGCGAACACTTTTTGTTATTTGTTAGGATTACAGAAAGAAAGAAAAATAGTACATTTCATCTATCATGAATAGGTACTCCATAGAATAAGATTCACCGAAAAGGTACTCTTATAACATGAGATTTGCTTGACTATTTACTGGTTAGATGAATCGGTTTTCGACGTGCTTGATTAATGACTTGTGAGTATGAACTATGGACACTGGTGTGGTTTTGATGCCTAAGTCAATCGATTTGTGGTATAAAAAGTAGGAAAAAACTTGAGTGATGGGGTTGCACAAATTGTGTACATATCCCCAGTGTTCAAGGGATATTTGTATAGACGTTTAGGAGGTTGAATCCCATTGGGATTAAGTGGATAAGGATGACACCAGTCGAGTCCAATAGTCTTCTTAACTATCCTAGTCTCTGTAGGATTAGGACTTGGACTACTCATGTTTATCCCCTCAGGTTAGGAGACGGTTACAAAGAGTCCTTGCCCGTTCAGGAATCTATTGGGCAGCTCACTTCATGACCATGCACCGTGGTGACTCTCTGCTCGGTCACGCTAGATTAGGAGTGAATTATTTATTTTATCATATATTTTCCAAATGGATCTCAAGTCTCTAGACAAGATGATTTTTTACGACTCTAATTCCAATAATGAGTTAGAGATAATTGCAATGGAAGCAGAACGATTAGAAGCTAAGAGAGTTCATCAATAACGCGACCAAGATCTAACAAATGCCGCACTTTCATTCGGACACCAAAGGCTCTTTTTCTCAGGCTATTTAGCTGATTCACAAGTTTATCCTCCTAACATATGTCAGATTAGATTTCGAATGAAACGTTCTCTTTTTCTCTGTATCCATTATGCAATAGAAGCTCGAGAGCCTTGTTTTGTCAACAGTACCAGTAATGATTCATTCTGCATAGTGAGTTCCTAAATGTACCAGTAATGAATTCGAAAACATGAATAGAAAAAGTATGATATGCAAGCATAAGAATCTACTAAAGTTCAAAAGACTACCGATCATTAAAACTCAGAGGGTGAAAAGATAACCACAATAAGTGCAATATCAGTCTACAAGTGTAAAGTACAATCCATCCATCCATCCATCCATTTGAAACACGCTTTTTTGACTCAAATCTTACATTACATGATCTAATGTTTTTATGTAGCAAAGGCAAAATGGCTCACATGCAACCATAGTGACTTTCGACGGTTTTGTACCATCATGTATGTAAGAGAACTCGGATAATCGAAGAACTCAGGCCCCGTTCCGCTAACTCAAAAAGTCAAAAGCCAGCTTATTGCGCTTTTCAAGACAGGTCATCCCCTCACAATACATCACATAAAAAACAACAAAGACCACAAAAGTCAAACACGTATTACGAGCTCTAACATAAAAAATCCAAAAAACCAAAAAACCAAAAAACTAATCTTAGTGGAACACCCCTCAACCTCGTAAGACATGCATTGTAGTTTGAATGGTGTTGTTTTGTCGAAAATGAACGCTTCAGCTGGCGGAAATCGAACTCAATCTTGACGCCTATGGTTTTCGAGATACTGGACAAAGTTATCCAAATATTGATCATGCAGGACCTTGTCACCAAACAAGGAACCCATCTCTTTTGCTCTCTTCCTATAAATGCTTCCCTTTTCCTTATCCACCATAACCAACCTGATCGACTCAGCCACTGAGTTCCGCGTAAACGACCCGTCTCCCTCATCTCTCGGTACCTCAATCCCAACCTGATACTCTTCCATTACCCTTGCATTTAAACATTGATCCAGTACAAGTGGAAGCATAATAAGTGGCAGCCCAAAACGGACTCCCTCGACAACTGAACTCCACCCACAATGGGTCAAGAATCCTCCAACTGAGTCATGACTTAGAATCCTGAGTTGAGGCACCCAATTCTTCCAAACAGTTCCACGATGTTTTGTTCGCTCCTCGAACCCGTCTGGCAACACGAACGAATCCGCCGCCTGGGTCGACCCAGCTGGCTTCCTCAGCACCCAGAAAAAGGGCAAACCAGAGAGCTCCAATCCAAGAGCCAACTCAGTGAGTTCGTCCTGGCTCAGTGCAACCTCGCTCCCGAGAGCTACATAAACCACAGACCCAATGTTTTGCTTATCAAGCCACCCACTGATTGAAATCCACGCGTCATTCTTTGAGTCGCCTCCGGATTCTTCCACTGAAGGCGGCATTAACCCCAACGGAATAATCGGTTTCTGGTGGAGCTCTTCCAGTAGGGTCAACCAATTTGGTTCGAACTCTCTACAGTGTCGGATTGTGATCACTTCGCAACCTGAAATAACGCACCCACACCGATAAAAATCAGAAACCCCAGAAGCATTCTGGGGTTCCGAACTGGTTTTGAACGTTCGCTTTAGCTCGTAGTCGCGATAAGCTACGTTTGTAGGAAAAGTGATCCACTCGGGTGGGACGGTGAATTGCTCCGACTCCATTAGCCGTATGGCAGAATTATCGAGCATCGCCGCCGACGAGCCGAAGTAGGCAAGGAACCATGCGTTCATGATAAAAAAGAAGGCGCGCGAAATACCAAGTTTGGCCGCGATCGGGGGCAACCAGTGAGGGGAAAAATCGTAAATGATCCAGTCGGGAGACTCGGTTTCGAGGAAGCGAGACAAGTCGGTTTCGAGACCGTCATAGGCCTTCTTGAGGTATTGGACGTCGTCGGGGTGGACGTCCATGGTGGCTTCAGCATTTTCCGGGAGCTCGTCGAGGCAGGGGAGAGAGAGGGGTACGAAAGTGATAAGGGAGGAGAGATGTGGAGGGAGTTTTGGTAAGCGGATGAGGTTTCTCGGGGTGGAGAGGTAGGAGATTTTGTGACCCTTTTGGGCTATGACTTTGGCCAAGTCTAGGTATGGGATCATGTGACCGAAAGCTAGCCATGGGAACATTGCTACATGCAGTTTTTTCCCATCCCCGGCCATGGTTTTTTGGCTAATTTGCTGGCTGTTTGAGGTGTTACTGGTTTGCAATGCACTCTAATACAGTGAATTTGCTAGTATTTGGATCGCAGGTCAGGTTTTTTTTTTTTTGTTACTGTATCCGTTTGCTAAATATACTACTCCAGTGTTTCTTGAATGCTCTGTACCAACCAAAATAGTAAGATACTATACTGTAACTTTCACAAAATAAGAGAAAAATCAGGTTTTATGGATACAGACTACTAATTATTTATTGTGACATCATATTGAAAAAAATACAATGAGCATACTGAATCGCATCTATTTATTTCAAGATAAATGTGTTATGAGAAGTCATTGATCGGCATCCAATGAACATGATTATTCTTTAATTAATGTATTATTTAACGAGTTCTACAAAGTAAATGATTACAAAAACTGAAACTGGACCGACGCGGTACTTGACAAACTACTCAATTGTTGATCTTTACTAAGCTGGGTGGTGTACGAGATTAGACTGGGGTTGATAGGCACCTCAATTCAAATGGAGGCTGTGGATTATTCTCCGTAGGATTCTAATAGTCAAATGGAGCGGCGCACACTTCTTGGTTTTTTTTGTCAGGAACACAGACAGATCAGAGATCACGTATCAACAAGGGCGATTTATTGGCCGGTCTAGAAAGTGGACGCGTCTTCCCTCCCGCTCCAGTCCAATTTTTAAAAGTACCAATAATGTATCCAGCTAATTTTCTATCCAAAATACCCCTTTGAGCGCTTTAATGCGCATCTCTCCCTTGCCTATATTGTCCGGCCTGTAGATAAAAACAATAGTAAGTGGGCCCATCCATAGACAACAGGGTAAAGGGAGAGTAGGGCTGGGTGGGTCCTGGCCACCCCGCCCTTTTAAAATAAATAATTTTTTTGTTGGATCTACCAAGCTCCCAACGAAATTTAGTTTAGAGTCAATCGTAGATGATTTCTAAGATTAGAGAACACGTCGAGTTGCACTTTAATAGATTGTCAAGCTACTTTTGTTCTATTTTGTGATTCCTATAACATTTCTTACCAAGTGTAAGCTAAATGTAAATTCAACAGGGCAAACTAGCGATTGCCGCCTTTGGCTTATCATTTCAATATAATACCTAGTCTTCGACTTCGGTATTTACCCCTGTAAAGAATTTTCTTGATTCTCTCCATTTTTGTTTTTTTTCCGAAGCGGTGAAAGTCCAACGAATAAAAATAGATGTTCTAGATCTGTCCCCTACCCCTTTCCTCTTTGCTAAACTATAGAATTTTTTTCTTTTTTATTAATTACAAATCAGTCGCTGGATTGTGGGTTGGGCTAAAATTTATCCGTTATTGGGATTAGGTGTTCAAATATTTTAATTAGGGTGTTCAAAACGACAAAAATTTTAAAAATAATTTTTTTTAACATGTGTTTTTAAAAACAAAAAAATTTCAGGGTGTTCGGGTGACAACCCTGGGCTCCATTTGGAGCCGCCTCTGATTTTCGGCCCACTACAAACTTGATAATTTAGACTACGGCTAAGTTTCTCACTCGATAAAATGAGATTTTTCATTTTAGGTGAGTTTTATGAAGGTGTAATAAAATCGCATTGTTTTCTCACTTGATAAAATCTACTTTTGATAAAATCTCCTTTCAATGGCTTATTTACCAATTTGCCCTTCTCTTCTTTCATCACCTATGAACAAAAAATAAATGTTAAAAACTTCAACAACGGTACCAAGGTCGGGTTCCAGATAAAAGTTAATGTGTTGGGGGCAAAACGGTAATTTCGCCTAACATTTGAGAATGACTTTGATAAAATCTCTTCCAAGCTTTTATCAATTGAGAGACTTTTTTGATAAAATCAAGTGGAAAACTTAGCCTACAACGTTTGAGAGTATAATATCGTGGGTCCAAATTTCGCGTGGACATTCAATTAATGAGTTATAAATCTCATGTGTAGCACAAGCAACAAATCAAATTCGGCGATTCGAACAAAATAAATGTCTCAAATTAAAAGAGCCTGGAATGGCCTCGATTCGGAAGAGAATAACACCCTGTTGTGCCTCGGATCACATCCCTGCTTATAATTACAACTCACTCAACCCTTGTGAATCGATCTGCCTATAATTTTGAAGATGCTCAACAAAATTATCAATATATTGTTCATGTCGGATCTTGTCACCAAATAAATCTCTCATTTCTCTAGCTTTATCCCTGTAAACTCGTCCCTTGTCCTGTGTCATTACCAACCTAACCGAGTCAGCTACCGAGTTCCTCCTCAACGATCCATCTCCATCGCCTCTCGGTATTTCTACTCCCACTTGCTTTTTCTCGAAAATCCTCGCATTCAACCCTTGCTCAACCATAAAAGGCAACATAAGAAGTGGATGCCCAAATTGAAGACCCTCGATAATCGAACTCCAACCGCAGTGAGTCAAGAACCCACCCACCGAGTCATGAGCCAGTATTCTGAGTTGAGGCACCCAACTAGTCCACACGACTCCGCGACCTTTTATTCGGTCCTCAAACCCATCTGGCAGTTGCACCGAGACAGACTCAGTGGAGCCAGGTGGATATCTGAGAGCCCAAAAGAAGGGCAATTCAGATAGCTCTAAACCAAGAGCCAACTCGGTGATTGTTTCTTGATTCGGTGCCAACTCACTTCCGAGTCCTATGTAAACCACAGACTCCTTTGTTTGTCCATCTAGCCAACATTTGATAGAAACCCACGCGTCATTTGTGTCCACGCTATCTTCCACTGAGGGGGGCATTAACCCCACTGGTAAAACAGTTTTTTTGTTTAACTCATGGAGGACTTTCAGCCAATCAGGTTCGAACTCCTCGCAGTCACGCGTCGCGAGCACGTCACACCCGATTATTGCCGATCCGAGACGATACGTGTCCAACACATCCGAGGTGATATTTTGTGCACCCTCTACGATCCACTTCATCTCATACAATCTGTGGGCCAAGTTGGAATCAGACGGGACCCACTTAGGTGGGACCGTGTAGTCTTCTAACTTTGTCCGGGGATCAGAGCCGTCAATCATATTGGTCGACGGCCCTAGGAAGGCCAAAAACCATGCGTTGACCGCATTGAAAAAGACGCGTGAGATACCGAGCTTTGCCGCAATGGGGGGTAACCAATAAGGGGCAAAATCGTAAATTATCCAATCGGGTTTTGAAGTTTGTAAGAACTGAGTCAACTCGGGCTCGAGACAGTCGAAGGCCTTTTTGAGGAAGTGGACCTTGTCGGAGGGTACGTCAGAGGTGGCCTCAGCATTTTCCTGCAGGCCTTCAACGACCGGTAATGGGAGTTTTACTAAGGTGATCATTGGGTCTAAATTCGGAGGGAGTTTCGGCAATCGTTGGATGTTTCGTGGTGTCGATAGGAAGGAAATTTTGTGACCCCTTTTAGCGATGCGTTTGGCGAGTTCTAAGAATGGGATCATGTGACCAAAGGCTAACCATGGGAATACTGCTATGTGTAGCTTACCATTACCATTGGTACTCATGGTTAGTTTCACTGGTTTTCGTGACTTGAACTTTTACCGTGCAATTCCAAGTATGAAATGTGGTACAAGTGGAAGAAATTTTTCTAAGGATATGAAGCGAAAATGGTGAATGTTTTTGGAGAAGGGATTTATAATTTATGGTGAGAGTAAATTTCTTGATTTGAAGATGTGCATGTATATGACATTAATACTAAGTATTAACTAATCGTTATGGCTTATGAGCGTTTTTATGGAATTAAATAACCAAATCAAAGGGTTTCAATTAGAATAAAGATTGGAATTTATTGGGGCTAGTCGTTATTAAAAGTGATCGCACGTTATGATTCAATTTACTATTTGTTTTGTAAGTTTGTAACGGCATGCACTTACCTGAATGTGTAGATCCCCACGCTTTCGAAAATTCGGATTATGCACCAAAGTCTGGATGAATTCTAAATGAACCCCCAAAATTCAGACTCATTGCAAGCGAGCCAGCTATAAGGTAAGGACTAATGTGGAGAGTCACTATATTCAAGGGCGGAGCCAGGATTTTAGGTTAGCGGGGTCAAAAATTAAATTTTTATGCAATTTATTTTTTCTATTTTCTCATGCAAAGAGATTAACTAAAAAGGAGATATATAGTGATACATGTATTTTTGCTTTATAATTGGTCCCAATGGCTTGTTATATTTTAAAAATAATCCACGATAACCTCATTTGTAATACTATCAACTCTCGAAAGAAAAAAAAAACTTGAGAATTCTATGCATTTTAAGCACGTTGGGGCAATTTGTGAAATTTTTGCTGGGTCAAAATTACAAAATTTAACTCAAAACTATCAAAAATCCTTGTGAGAAATTAAAGTGAGAGGGGTCAAGTGACCCCTCTTGTCTCCATGTCCCTCCGCTCATGGCTATATTTATGTAGTGCCTTTCGTACCATCTGATTTGTGACTCATCTAAGAGACTATAAATAATCATAAATTTGAAACTACTATGTTAGAGTCTAGACGGAGACAAACTCAAACCAAAATTTACAGACATACTTACATGAGGTGGGGATTCCACAAACACTATAGGAAAAACACTGCCTAGTGCAAGTGTTTGGTGTGAGTTTGTGAGTCTAAAGACACATTGTTGATTCACATTTTTGTTAACATAGATGTAAAAGTATATGTAATTGTTGTATAATTGAACAAGAACCATGCTAGTCGTTTTTAATGCATTGGTCGAATGGACTCACATAGAGCCGGTCCTAAGCTAAGGCGAACGTTGCGGCTGATTTAGACCCCAAAAAATATGAGTTTCAATGCCCC